>JACCGJ010002957.1:0-23322 GCA_013407085.1 Atriophallophorus winterbourni | reverse complement strand
TTAACGGTTGCAGTTCAGAAGCCTTTGAAATTCGCCGAGGCATCAAACTATGGTGTGCTCTTGCTCCCACGCTGTTCGGCATTTTCTTGGCTCTGCTTCTGAAGCACGCTTTTAGGACGAGGACAGAAGTCATTTACATACGCACGCGAACTGATGGTAAGCTTCTCAACCTGAACCGGTTGAGAGCACAAACCAAAGCACGAACTGTGCTAATCCGTGACCTGTTGATTGCCGACGATGCAGCTTTATTGCTCACTCCCAAGAGAACCTACAGTCGCTAATAGACTGTTTTTCGTCGGCATGCAAATACTTTGGGCTAACAATCATCATGAGCAAGACCAAAGTCCTTGGTCAAGGAAATGTATCGCCTCCCATCATCACTGTTGAAAACTGTCAGCTTGAATCAGTACATCAGTTCACATACCTTGGTTCAACCATTGCGGATAACCTCTCGCTAGACACGGAGATTGATAAGCGGATTGGCAGAGCAGCTGTCATTTTGTCCCGATTGAACTCTCGTGTTTGGGGTAACCGCAGCTGACTGTAAAGACAAAGATGATGGTATACAGCGCGTGCGTACTAAATGCTTTACTATACGGCAGTGAAACCTGGACCACCCACGCAAGACACGAACGGAAGCTGAATGCTTTCCATCTACGAAGCATCCGTCGTATCTTGAACATATCGTGGATGGACATAGTGACTAACGCTGAAGTGCTTTCAAAAGCTGGTCTACAGAGCATGTTTACCCTATTACGTCAGCGCCGCCTGCGGTGGCTTTGGTCATGTCTATAGAATGGAAAATGGTCGTATTCCGAAAGATCTACATCTTGGTGATTTGCCAACTAGGATTCGACCATGGGGCAGAACCGCACTTGCGGACAAAAGACAGTTTGTTAAAAAAGATATAGGAAAGCTCTTGGCATTGACCCGGCAAGTTGGGAAGAACTTGCTCTCGACCGCTCACATTGGAGGCACTGTGTAAAGCGTCGTCTGCATGCTGGGGAGGAGCATATACAGCTCTTGGCAGCTGAACGCAGATCACGCCGCCGACGTGCAACTAACGCAATACAACCGAGTTCTGACTATCGTTGCCAGCGCTGCGGGAGAGATTGTTCCTCCCGAATCGGACTGTTTAGTCACTCAAAAAGCTGCAAACCTTGAACATTCACGCGTTTGTGATGTACATCCATGGTCGACATCGACCGAAGGAGGCCAACAACAATAGTAAGTTGGCCTACTTCGGTCGATGTCGGCCATGGATAAACATCACAATCTCATGAATGTTCATGTGATACAGCTTTTTAAATGACTAAACATTCTGATTCGTGAAGAACAATTTCTCCGGCAGCGATGGCAACAATAGTCAGATATGAGCTGTATTTGCTCCTTCCCAGCTTGCAGACGACGCTCTAAACAATGCTTTCCAATTGAACGGTCGAGAGAAAGTTTCTCACAGCTCGCGGGTTTAATGTCAAGAGATTTCATCTCTCTTTTGCAAACATCTTTGTACCGCAAATGCGATCTGTGGTTGACTTCCTAATTCCAACTTACGAAAGAGTAGATCATTCGGAATAGGACCATTTTCCATTCTGTCACAAAATCGTGAACAATCTCTGTAGACCAGAACAATCTTCCTTAATAAGCATTCGCTACAACTGTCTCAAACTGATGAAAAAGGAAACAGACGACTACACTACGCATGCTGCTATCATCAATCGAGAGTGTGAAAGATTCAAGCTGGGTTTAATGACACCAAATCAGTTCAAATGCTTAATGTTTGTTTGCAGTCTTCAATCACCAGAAGACGTTGACGCTCGAACAAGAATTCTGAGCAAACTGGAGCACGAGCTGGAAATGACCCTTCAAGACATAGCAGCCGAATGTCACAGAATGGTGAACCTTAAGCATGATACCAAGCGCCGGACAGAAAATAGAGCCTCAAGTGTATAGGAACGCAACAGCACACAGTAGTTCACAAAGTCCTCCCAAAAAGTCATTGAAACCCCAAAGTGCCTGTTGGAATTGCGGTGGATGGCACTATTCGAAAGATTGTCCGTTCAGAACTCACAAGTGCCGCAGGTGCAAGCGCATTGGTCATAAAAAATCGCATTGCAAAACAAACTATCGAACAGGTGTAAACCATCTTCATAATCATAAATCGAATGGGAACCGGGGCAGAATCAATGCTGTCATTGCAACTTTTGAAGCAGATTTGGCAAGCAGACGAAAATATGTCGCAGTGAGAATGCAAGGAAAGACCGTTTCGTTGCAAATCGACACAGCCTCGAACGTCACATTGATTTCCCGCTCAACGTGGATGCAGATTAACTGCCCAACAGTCTATCCCACGGAAATGAATGTGCGAAATGCCTCTGGTGAACCACTGCGGATTGACGGACAATTTACTTGTAAGATTGATTTCAGTGGTGAGAAAGCAACTGGTTTAGTTTACTTAACTCCTCATGAAAAACTCGATTTGCTTGGAATCGATTAGATCGAACGGTTAAATTAACTTAGTGTGCCTTTGAAAGATCTGTGTTCAACGAAACTGCAACTGTGTGCCAGACAAATTCCTCATCAAGAACAAGTCGACAGTTGATACGCAAACATGGTTACGATATCCGGAACGAATCGCATCAAGGTGACAATGATTCTACAAACCAGACAACTCCCAACTCAGTCTTTTAAAACGCTGATAGGCTTTCAAGAACAATCAACGCTCGTAATGAACAACCAAACAGGCAGCAAGGTAATCGTCGCGAAAACCGTTGTCGAAACAACAAATTACAACAAATTTATTCGTGGCCATATCACAAGATCAAGCAACTATAAATTGGAACCGGTTTGCGGTACAAGTGGTCCACGTGGATCTAAGGCGAATGCTTCACAGAAAAACGCAACTCGTGGTTCACGAAAGCAGTATAACGATTCCCATGCGTTGACGCCGCATGTTTCTCAAAATGAACCTATCAGCACTGATGAACAATGGCAAAGAGTCGACAACCGTCTTGCTGAACAACATCGCACAGACGAGACACAAGAAAGAAGATACCAAACACGAAGGAGAACAATGGTTCAACCATTTCAAATCAATCCAAGAAACCTCCAAGTTTGATAAAATTCACTTTTCTGTAACGACAGGATTTCCAATGGTTTAACGTTTTTGAAAACAGAGAAACGGGGGCTGAGTAAACGCCTGGACGTTGGTTAAAATAGCTGTGTGGTAGTTGGAGAGTGGATATATGACGACGTTTGATCTAGACTGGAAAAACGACTCAGTAGATAACTCAAGTTTGCGAGAGGACTCGTCTCGTTCATAACTTCGAAAACTACGATATGATTACCTAACATTTCAATACATGTCATGGCAATTGAGCCGAAGTTGTTGCAACACAGCATGATTTGGCAGAATAAAATAAGGTTGCAAATATGGATTGTGTTAATACAAGTGTCCTAATACTGCGTGGATTAGTGCAAACTTGTAGAACTTTAATGCCATTGTATATATGTGAAACAACAGTCAGATTGTTAGGAATCCTTTGATGAATATTTGGAAGAATCTTGCTAATAATGCTACCAATGATAATGAACGTTGAAACTTCGCCCTAAGATGGAGTATGCTCTAGAATTATGATATACTTGGCTGCGAAAAGATATTATTCCCTTGAATAAAATCTATCACAGGGCAGCACAGTTAGAGATGGGTCCTTGCAATATTCCGTACACCGAGTTATTGCGGCGTTTGTGTTAATGTGACTTTACCCTAAGGAGTATACCACACGATAATATTCTTGTCTATAAAATTCTGTCTGAATAATGGCATGCCCTATGACAATAGTTTCAAGAATGTGGTGAGAATTTGACACGTGTACGTGCCTTTATTCATTTATTCCCTAAGTATTGATTCTCGATGCCATTTTTTTGTCGTAAGGTTTAAAAATTTATGGAATTCCCTATCTTGTCACGTGTATCTTCTGGCCTGGCGATATTTAAATTTGTAAATGAACATCATTCGTGAGCTATACGTTTGATATACTCTACCTGTTATATTCTATATGTTGTCACATTTTTATCCCTAATTTAATCCCATGGGGCTGCAAAGTATTAACTTATTCAGCATGAGTCCTTGAATACTATAAGTGAGATGATGTTGTGCATGCATTCATTTCAAATATTTTCAAATGTAAAAAATTGACATTGATCATGCAGCTCGTCATTTGTCCAATTAATGGCGTGACAGCTTCATATAAGATATTAGCTCGTTTTAAATTAAGTGGTGATAATACTAAACAACGACTATCATTGTGACTTCTATGTTCGGGCCATGTATATATTTAAGAAACTCCTCGGGAAAAATTTGGTTTAGATTTCTGGTAAGTTGGGGTCGATGAATAGTTTTGAGCAACTTCCTGACGACAGTAATTTCTGTTGCAACTGTATCTTTGTAACGTTTCGGTTCTGACATATAATCTCAGTCACATCAAGGGTGTCAGTACGAACAAAGATCATGTTCAAAGTGCATTCCCCGGACAAATACTTCGTTGCTTCAGAATGGTACAGGCCATGCTAGTCGCTAAGCAGGTTAAGATAGACAGGTGTAATCATGCATGCTGTATAATCCTTGAATGGTTTTGGTTGTGTGCTTATGAGTAGAACATCTGCTAACTGATTAGTTAAATTGCGTAATCCGCGCTAACACTAAGGGACTAGCACGTTAATGATTTTCCGCTGCAGAACAGGAGGCCAAATTGTGCAGGGCTGTATCTGGTATCAGTGATTGATACGAACTGGAATTGCGTGCCTGTTTCCAGATTCGCTTTTATGTACCTTTAACCTAGTACCGAATTCTTTATATGCAACTCGTATGGATTACGCAAGCAAATTAATCCGTCAGCAGTCGTTGATCACACATGCAGAAAGCATGTAGGGGTTATTGCGTCATTTTTTCGAATCTCGCTTATCTATCTTAACAAACTTAGTGCCCAACACCGCTAGAGCAGTTCTGCCAGCATGGTCGAATTCCTAATTGCAACTCATCATAGAGTAGATCTTTCGGAATACGACCACTTTCCATTCTGTAGACTTGACCAAGCCCCAGCAGGCGGCGCTGTCGCAATGTGGTGAACATGCTTTGTAGAGCAGCTTTTGAAAGCACTTCAGCATTAGTCAGTCTGTTTATCCACGATATGTTCAATATACGACGGATGATTCGTAAATGGAAAGCATTCAGCTTCCGTTCGTTTCTGGCGTGGGTGGTCCAGGTTTCACTGCCGTACAGAAAAGCATTTAGTATGCACGCGCTGTATACCATCATCTTTTTCTTGATAGTCAAATGTGAAGCGAAACGTAGAATCATTGAACCAGGAGGCCAGTCATGTGACATATCAAAAACGAAAAACTATCTGTTCCGTTCTGATGCACTTCAAGGATAAGAAACCATTATCTAGCGTTACAAACATCATCTACAGAATCAAATGTAAAGAATGTTCGGGTGTTTATATAGGGCGGAAGTCTGAAGAAATTCAAACTAGAATCGAAGAACACCGAAAGCGTGTCCGGAGACAGTCTCGCGATGCGAGGGAATATCAATCCCTTATTTCATTATTCCGCTTTGACTGAGCACGTTTTAAATACGTGCCACAGTGTCGTTAGCATGCTTATTACACTTAAGTTTGTCCTTACCTGGCACTTCCATATTTGGTACCAGCACGTTCACGTGCACTCCTAATTCTTCTATCATTGAGGGAAGCGACGATATAAACGTTTCGAAGGCGGCGGGTTTTTCCTCAGGAGTAACAATTTGAAATGGAAATATTCCCCAAGCCGTCTGCACTGAATGTCTTAGCGGGACAACTTTCATCTCTTTGGAACCGCAAAATGTTACAACCTTGAGAAAAAAGAAAATAATTTACGGTTTGTTATTCAGAGTTCATATATGCATCGATAATACGTAACGTTATTTACTACAGTTATGCGTTTAAATCACACAACTGAAATATGTTTCACTCAAATTGGATTACTTCATTATTGTTTTTATTGAAAGGACAACTTTGCGCTCATTAGATAGGGAGTAGAGAAAGCTGGAAAAGATTGCGCTAGTTCATTAGAGGTTAACGAAAAGCAGGTTGAAAACATCTGAACTCTTATCAAAAAATCAGGTTACAGGTAGAACAAAAATCATAGATGTACATTACAAACTTCGTTTCATGCTCCGCATGTTTTAGAATGTCTTAACAGTTCGATTCGGAAGTGACAATCTCGCCCGCAGCGCTCACATCGATGGGCAGTACTCGGTTGATCGGCGTCAGTTGCATGCCCGCGGCGTGATCTGATCTGATCAGCAGCTAATAGCTCTATCGGCTACTCATCAGCTTGTGCATGAGGTTTAACACAATGTCACCTTAAGTGAGTGGTCAATAGTTGGTTGTTCCCAACTCTTAGGATGAATGCCGACAATTTTCATATCTCTTTTGCAAACTGAGAGCAGGTTTATAGAAATGTCAGCATATTTTCGAATAATATTTTGGTGAATTTTAGCAGTAAAAGTTTTCAGGATAACGAATGTATATCACTATCTTATAATTGGGTAATCAATACGGCTTGGGCTTCATGTTTACGGTCATATATTGCTCACTTTGATAAAATGCACCATAGGATGAAAATATTGTTAATTGTGCTAGGTTGTTGTGAATAATGGCAGATAATACGTAACACTATCCATAAGTGATGGACATATCGATGGTGTTAATATTTTAATTTACAAGATATGTTCGTTTGTAATTCTCTACCAAAATATGTGGGTGAAAACATTTATGGGTATCTCTAAAACAAACTCTGATTTGGTATGCAACGAAAGTCAGATATAAGCTTTAAATTCCAAATATTGATTATATAGTGTTATTATACAACTTTCAATTTCATAGCGTAATCTTAGGGTTGTGTAGTTAGTTTGCTTTTTTCACAAAGTAAGACATCCCAGATTTGAAATCCTGTCTGCAGTGTGTATTTAATATCTCGTACCTTCATTTCTGGCGCAACACATGTTTGGAAACATGCCGAGTATTAACTCATGTCGAACAATTAGCTTTGAAGCAGTCATCACAATTTTTGTAATTCTGTATGCGGGAAAGTGTTTGCATGAAAATTGAAATGTTTGAATGGAAAGAAAATAGGGTATTTAAGGATTAGATTTCCAATAAATTCCGATACGGACATCAATGAATCATTTTCAAGTCATTCTCACTTTTAAACTTTAATTAATCGATTTTATCATCAACTTTCGAAGTCGGATATACAAGCTGAGCAATGCCAATGAAAAATATTCGAAAAGATTTTATGTTATAGTTCGACTCATATTATGCCTTTACACGTTTTAAACACACATTGATTATAGCCGTTCTATAACAGCCTAACGAATGCTATTTTTAGCATATAGAGTGAACATTTACATACAAAACTAGCAAACACACTTGGCTTCTTGATTTTAAATTCAAAAATATATACCATTATAATCAATTCACCTGATGCATTTCTTGTATGAATATTTAAAATAGGAAGGATCGCATTATCAGCGACTGGTGGCTTATTCCGAAGCGAAAGACCGTTGTGGAAATGAAAATTTAATTCAATCAAGAACCATTTAGATTATGCTTTGGAGCGAAATTTAACGTGTCATTTTTCTACGGCTATAGCTGTTCACAGTTCAAAATCAGATTTAAAAATTAAAATGCCAACGGGTAAACAAAATCAAAAATAATTATACGTCTTCACAATGCTCTTCGAACAATTTCTGACCGGAAACCAGACACAACGGACGTGCAGCGTTCTTGGGTAAACTTCATAGAAAAGCTGCGTGATGAGATAAACCTACATTCCAGATTTGTTCCAAATAAAACGAAAAAACGATTCACCATAACATTGAAAAACCGCACGAGGAAATGGATTAGGATACGCAACGATGCTTGGAGAAACGATGTCCAGAATCCGATGCCAGATAATTGGGAAACATATCGTTTGTTGAGGAACAAGGTGAGCTCTATTATCACCGAGGACAAGCAGTCTCATCAGGCAAGACTACTGACCGTAAAAGAGCGGAACTCAAACGAATTGTATCAGATTGTTAACACCACATCACATATTAAACCAGGAATCTCAGCACCACGCACACCTCACGGTCTAACTACGATTGCTTTCGAGGCTGCCGAAGTTCTTGCAGGTTACTGCTGCAATGTTGATAGTCCCAAGCAATCAGTACATCTTACGCAGCATTCGATCGGTATTTCCCATGTAATACTAAACGGAATATCAATAAACAATGAGTGTTTCATGCTCACACTACTTCGCTTGAATACCGCAAAGTCACCGGGAACAAATGGAATCACTTCTTTTATCCTCATACAATGTGCATCCTGTGGTCCACTCACGTTATTCTAAATATCTCTCGAATATAGTATCGCTCCTGCGGAATGGAAATCTGGTATCATCAGACAAATCTACGAGGGCTGGAATCGAGCAGACGCTGCGTAACTATAGACCAGTTACGTTGTTGCCAGTAATATCTTAAGTGCTAGAGAGTTAAGTAACGGAAAAGGTCACCCATCACCTCGAAACCAATATACTGCTAGCGTCTAAACAGCACGGTTTAAGAAATATCACTCATGTGTATCTAATCTATTGCTCACCTTAAAAGACTGGACTAAATGTGCGGACAATTATTACTCCATCCACGCATGCTTTTTAGACATGTCAATAGGTTTCGAGCGCGTCAATCATATTATTTTAATCCGGAAACTTAAATTGAACGGGATAACAGAAAAACTCCTTGCTTGGCTAAGAAAAAAGTTACGCAACAGGAGTGCCCAAGTTAGAGAGGCGGCGCCTTATCGAACTCATTTAAAATTAAGAGCGGAGTGCCCCAGGATTCGGTCATCGGAGTGATATTGTTTTTGATCTAAGCAAACGACAACCACGAGCGTTTTAAATGTGAGGCTATGTTATTTGCAGACGATATCAAGCTTTGGAGAACAATACGTACAGATAATGACCGTGAAATTTTGTATAGGATCTAAACAAATTGCACGAATGGTCTCTGAGAAACAAACTAGCCTTCAACTAATAAAAGTGCAAGGTGTTGAACATTAGAAAGACTCTCGCCACTCCGTGTCAGTCGGAAACATGAACTTACCGTGTTTATTTTAACTTGAAGACTGAACAGTCGAGGATATTCGTATGCTGTACGTGTAATTTCACATGGAACACCCCCCACTCCGCACTCAACCAACCTGGATATTTTTAAAGCTACTTTTGACAGATACTTGAGAGAAAACCCAAATTTTGATACGATTTACACTACATGAGTTTCCCCGTTCGTTTTATTGTATATACATCATAACTCCATCCTATGGTTATTGTTGAGCTAAATGAATTTTTGACCAGCACAACTTTGAATCACTATGAATCAGCTTGTTAGCAGGTGTGTTTACCGTGTTCAAGCATATAAATAGCTGAAACCATATAATTGTGTGAATGTAATAGTTTTCAAGGTTTAGCAAAATAAAATTATTTTGTCAAATTTGAAGGCGAAATATGAAATATACCTTGTTCTTCATTAAAATAACATGTGGGAAGTTTTCATTCGAAATTCGTTGCAAGGCAAATTATGAAAACTCGTTGCAATTGGTTGCTGATTCACTCACTTGATTGTAAATATCCGCACGTGGACTGTCATCGCGAGTTTGAATAAAAAAAGCTGATTTTCAAAAATAAATGGACGCGATAATAAATTCAATACAGAAAGAAATTGCGGAATGATATCTCAAAATTCGAAAACAAATAATGAGCATTATTGACACGTACACACACTTTTTCTTCAGTAGTCCTCTCGGTCGAAGTTGACTATTTATGAACTTCGCAAGCATATGATGTTGCGCATGATCATGCAGTCGATTAGGGAGGGTTAAACTATCTTGCCATATGCACAGTGATTGGCAGTTATCGACTTATCGGCAAGAGTTTCCATGTCTCGGCGAATATATTCAGCAACCGGAAACTATATCAACACTTTTCATTGTGAAAATGACGTTTCACGTAGTGCATCACAATCAACCTCAATTACCATATCTTAATATTGCATCTGCAAGCGAACAATTACTGCTGAAATGGCATGTCTAGATTTCATTCCTTTAAATCAAATCTGTGCATAGCAGATCTTGCGGAATACGACCGTTTAAATTCTGTTTATATGACCTCATTTGTCTATACGTCGCTTCTCTAAATATTATCTTTAGAGAGGCTCATCAAATGCTATGAATAACGTAAGCTTGAACAGCATATCAGTGCATGAAGATAACCACATCCTACGTCAACGCTCTGTTTTGTCTTGTTTTATTATCTGTTGGGGAACGTGAGATCATCTTCGATGTGCTTCCAATCAAAATGTGCAATGTTAGACAATGTTGACGGTCTTGATGTGTGTGAAACTCGTAAACGTGTGAATACAACGTCTGAAGATTAAATCAAGCGATGCTATGTATAAATTATCCGTTTTTTAGCGTTTTCTATTCTCCGCCCGTCTCCACACTGTATGCAATTGTCAGTCATATTTATTAGGACTAGGATCTGCGTGGATTGGAACAGTATAATAATGACGAGCGAATTTTGAGACCACAATGCAGACACATCAAGTCTTTTTGATTCGTGTACTTAACCTCATGAACGTCAAAAGATAATCCGCATTTGCATCTTTTTCCACCACACACTTCCCGCTGTGGGCTTTGTGTAGTTTACACTCATTCTGTGTGTAAATTTGCGATCCACGTGCTTTATAACATTGAAGGTGGAAAGCAACGTCGATACAAAGTAACCTTTTAAACCTCATGTACACACAAATGTCACTAGTGGGTTTACACAATAAACAGTGCTTGGACCAATAATGTTCCTGATCTACATGATCGATTTGCCAATACCAAATGACAGTAAGGTGGTTCTGTTTGCGGACGATATAAACGTATGGAGACAAATCAGCAATGTTGATGATTGTATTTTGGCGGAGGAGCAGCACTTTACTGCAAACAATCATTTATTTGCAGAGTTATGAATGACCGAAATCTGGATATACCCGACACACTTTGGTGTTCTATAACTCTCACTTCTGGTGACCAGTGCGTTATTGGAGTGATTTACCGTTCTCCAACCGCGAACCTCGACCTGAACAATAAACTGATTACTGCTTTGCAATATGTAACAACGCGATATAACACTCAAATTTTGATAATGGGAGACTTCAACCTTCCTCAGCTATATAACCGTGATGATCATCCACCAGAGACATTTGAACACGAACTTCGAGCAGTCTTGGATTACACACCCCTCTATAACCACGTTAAAGGATTTACTCGTATGAGGGGAGCTGACAGGCCGTCTACCTTGGACTTGATACTTACATCTGATCCTACCGCTGTAGAAACTATCATCTATAAACCGCCGATCGGACGGAGCGACCACGTTGTCCTAGAATTCTACTACGTTTGTAGTGCTAGGCGCAAATTTGATGGAATGAAATTCTTCAGAAAGGTAAACTACCGTACCCTTTGTGCAGAGCTTCAAAGCATTAGTCTCATACAGTTGGATTATTCCGATTCAGACAGTCATTGGCTCTCTCTCCTACAACACCTGAAACTTATATTAGAGAAACATTCAAACCTCGTCCCGAAGAAAAATCCTCGACGTAACAAATTTAAGCTACGTAGCAGGACCAAAAAGTGGATGAAACAAAGGGCAGTAGCGTGGGAGTTTCACAAGGCTACCAACACAGCTGATTCTTGGGCACAATTTACACGACTGAGAAACAAAGTTATCAGCTTAATTCGAGATGATAAACAAGAGTTCCAATCGCAATTGATTACTCAGATGCACCAGAATCCGAAGCTCTTGTATAGACTTGTAAACGATAGAACAAATATTAAACCAGGAGTCTTTGCCCTGAAAACTTCGTCCGGCTTCACAGAATCCGTTGAACAAACCGCTGATTTGTTAGCAGACTTTTATGCTGGAGTATTTGCACCGAAATCCGCAGAGCACGAACAGGAACCAAGCATTCGATATGATCGTCCCACTCTGAGTGAAATAATAATTACTCCGATGGTGGTTGCGCAGCACTTAAGAAAGTTAAACGCAAAGAAATCTCCGGGACCAGACGAAATTTCACCGAAGCTCCTCAAAAGCTGTCATGCGCAGCTCTCGGGACCTTTATCTCGTCTGTTTAGCGAATTGCTTCAAGTCGGAATGGTACCAATTGATTGGAAGCTGGGAATAATTACACCAATTTACAAAAGTGGATGCCGTTCTGAAGTAAAAAATTACAGGCCTGTGACATTGCTGTCTTCGGTTTCGAAGGTTTTTGAGCGCATAATCACTGCAGAAGTAGTGCGCCACCTGGAATCGAACGGACTCTTGACAATTGCCCAGCACGGATTTCGCAGAAACCGCTCTTGTCTAACTAATTTGCTGACATGTTTGGACGACTGGACTAGTGTAGTGGACGCCGGAGGCAGTATTCATGCATGCTACTTAGACATTTCTAAAGCTTTTGACAGAGTTGATCACAACTTACTGCTGAACAAGCTAAAGAAACACGGTATTGCTGGAGGACTGTATGACTTGCTGCGAGACTATCTCAGCAAAAGACATATACGGGTTCGAGTTGACGGTATACTATCGAAGGAAATCGACGTCACTAGCGGTGTTCCACAGGGATCCGTGCTCGGACCGATACTGTTTCTGATCTATATGAATGACCTGCCAACACCACGCGGCAGTAAGATGGTTCTGTTCGCAGATGACATAAAAATATGGAAAAAAATCAGCACTGCCGAGGATTGCAGTGTGCTTCAAAGTGACTTGGATGCTGTGCAAATGTGGTTATCTGAAAATAACCTACCGCTAAACATGCAGAAGTCTCAAATCATGCACATTGGTCGTGTGCTAAGCTTTTCTCATTCATACAAGCTTGGCAACATTATCCTGGAGTACACCAAACAAGAAAAAGACCTGGGTGTCTGGATTTGCGGTAGCCTGAAAAATGGTCTACAATGCGAAGCCGTTTACAAACGCGCGTCTCGGATGCTCGGTGTGTTAAGGCGGATATTCGGACGTTTTTCCCAGAGATGTTTTTCTCTGATGATGAACACGTACATACACCCGCTTACTGATTACGCTTCACAAGCCTGGACTCCATGGCTTCAAAAAGACATTTCACTATTGGATCGCATACACCACAGAGCCTCAAAGTTGGTCATTGGGCTCGAAAACCTACCATTCGCTGACCGGCTAAGTAAACTGAAGCTGACGACGTTTGCACAAAGGAGACTGCGAGCCGACCTCCTCCTCACATTCAAAATCCTTAACAGTGTTTCCCACCCTTTGGATATACTATTTCACCGACGAACATCCAGCAACAACCGCGGTCACAACTGCAAGTTGGAAATACCCCACTCCAATCAGAACTGTCGCAGGTATTTTTATTCTGTGCGTATTTGTTTCGCTTGGAATTCCCTGCCAGCCGATTTGGTAAGCTCAAACACTTTTTCTATATTTAAATTAAAACTAGACGATTTCCTGAGAGCCAATCCAAATTATGCCCCGAACTATTTATAATCTATCGTTACCAGAATTATTTTGATTTTGACATTTTTCTACACACATATACACTTGTACCTATAGTTCAACTGCATGGTTATTGTAAAGTAATTGCTTTTTCAACCATAAAATCTTGAATCTTAAATCTTGAATCTATTTTGCTACAAATCAATTTGAATGCTTGTACAACTGGTCATCCGAAAATAAACTGCCATTGAATATGCAAAACACTAAGATCATTCAGATCGGTCATGATCTTGGCTTTTCTATACATACAAGCTCGGCAACAAAAATCCTGGAGTACACCGATGAAGAAAAGGAATTGCGTGTCTGGATTTGTAGTAGTTTGAAAAATGGTCTATAATGCGATGTCGTTTACAAATGCGCATCTCGGCTACTCGGTAAGTTAGGGAGGATATTTGGACGTTTATGACCGGAATGTTTCACTCTTATAATGGTCACATATATACACTTGCTTCCAGACTGTGCTGCAAAAGCCTGGTCACCATGGCTCCGAAACGACATCTTACTCCTGGATCGCGTATAAAGTTAGGATTTTAAGCTTGTCATTGGACTCGAAAATATGCCATTCTTTGGGCGACTCTTACGACTGGAGATGAGGACACTTGCACAAAGAAGAACGCGATGTGATCTCATCCTCGCATACCAAATATTCACTACTGTTTCCCTCCTGTTGTGCTTTGTTCGGAATTCCCTAGCAGTAGATTTGGTAAGCTCGAACAGTTTATCTATATTTAAATTAAAACTTGACGATTATATGATTGCTAATCAAACTTTGGCCCCCAACTATTAATAAACTATCTTTTATTTTGATTATATATATATATATATATTAACTATATGGTTATTGTGAAGTTAATTGCTTTGTCAACCATGAATCTTGAATCTTGAATCTTGTAGTAGATTTGGTTCAATACATGTAATTGACCAAAATGCCATGCATATATGCTTTGCTTTATCTCACCCACGTCCGATCTCGTGCTCTGTAAACGCATCAAATTGTAGCAAACTATTCGGAGATTGACTGTGCCCACTAAAATCGTTCTCTCTGTATCTGTGTGATAACAAGCAATAGGCAAAATCCATCTTTGTTAAGTTAATACGCGGCTTGTAATCAACGTGCTGGTGAAGAGAAACCCTACCTTACTTTCCAGATATTCGGAAACAAGAACGTGTGAAAAGTACGAACTGTATACTCGATATCGAAGTGCCGGGTGCTCAACCGCATACCGTCGAAGGAAATCTGGACGCGTGATTGGCTTTTAGCCACCTTCAGCCCCGTGCAACTTGAACTTGAACTTGAACTAAAATCCGTTTGGGAATTGTTTTAGCTACTTGGTCATTATTAACAATGTATAAATGTGTAAAATGCCGTTAGATAACGTTGGTGCAACCAACCCTTTCAATCATGTGTGCCCCCACACATGGAAATAACGTCGAATGACGATATTTAATCATGATTAACTTTATGCATTCAAATTAAAAAAAACTTGTGATATATGAAGTTGTTTGTTTTAAATAACAGAAAGCGATTATATTAGTAGTGCTCATTGTGCTTCAATCCTCGCAAAAAACGGCAGATGCTGTCAAATAGGTTTGATGTGAATTAGTCGATTTATAATAAGATTACAGACATATTACTTACCTTTGTCCGTATGTTTTTCTATTGGAACTGAAACCAAATATAAAATATATGTGGTATTATTTGGGCTGGCTTAAACTGTTAATTCCGATGGTCATCATTCCAAATATTACTATACTTATCCAACTTCTAGCGCCTACATGGCTAATGCGGTAATGTGTTATTTTTTAAGCTTAGTGCTTTATCTGAAATAAAAATGTATGAGTTCCAAGTTTTAGTTACGATAGCTCGAAGCTGTTCTGGTGATATGATCGCGGTCAAACTGCGCTACTAACGCTTGAGTGTCTTTAAGTCAGTCGACTGGTGATTGGATAGTTTGAAATATACGATTCATAGTCTGTTCGCGCTACATTTGTTAACAGTTGACTATCAGAATACAATTTACTCGGTTTTGTCCGCTCGTGTTTTTACTGGCTCAACGGGCTACCGGTTTGGGAATTTTTATCACTTTTGAAATTACTACGTATCAAATGGCAACGGGAATACTGAATCCAAATGCAATTTTAACCCAGTTCTGTACTATTTTTTGTCAAAAACATAGACAATCCTGTCATCTTCGGAAGACCACGTAAATAGGCACACCCTTTTTTAGTTTGTTAAACCCATCGATCTTTTTTGCCGAATATCATTGAATCTTGGCGAGGAAGGCCAAAGACACTCTAACGCGATGGATCTGTTGAAGAAAGAAAAATCTCTGATGTGCTAGCTTGCTTTAGATCCATACGGGCTATTAACCAGAGCGCATACGTGGCATGTCATCCGTTTTTCAAACTGCTGCAACTACCCGAGAAGGACCTCAGTGAGTTTATTTAACGCAATTATCTAGCAACACACGAAGGCAGATATAGCGAAGTCAGGCCTGAAAAGATCGAAGAATTGATGAAGATTCAATGATATAACTTTGGAGTGGCCGACGATCAAACAAGAGAAAAACTGCTTGCTAAAAACTAGTCTAAGTGAACTTGCGAAAAGCCTTGCACGATTGCACGACAAAGGAAACATCTGAAGCAACAATTATGCTAGTTCACCCCTCAACGGGAATGCATTTTTTAGAGATATGCCAAACACTTCTGATTGATTTTGTTGAATACTCAAGTTTCAAAGTCAATCGAACCGGCTTATAACCACTACATAACCTCAGCAAGCCAATCCTAGAGACGTCTGGACCACGAAACGGAACTGAACTACGATCTTTCATCGACAGGCTGTCCCATTAACGATGACGTTTGCCCGACCTATCTGCAATTCTGTCTCTGTTGCAAGATTTGCTAAAGAAGGATATAAAGTGGCTTGGTCCACAGGGTAGGAGCAATCTTTTGAAAAAGCGAAACGATTTCTGGCCTTCTCAGGGATCTTGGTTCGCTTCACTGTTAAGAAACATCTTGTTTTACAATGTAACACTTTACCGTAGAGCGCTGGTGTGATGACTGGTCATAAAGATCATCATAAAAAATCCGTCTAATTGCATTTGTATCACGCACACTACATTCTTTAAAGAAGAATTATTTACAAATGGAAAAGTTTACTCTTGCCGTAGTATTCAAGTATTCCATCAGTTTGTATACGGAAATATTTTTGACATCTTGACCCATCATAAACCACTCTTGTGGAATCGATCTGATCATGTCATCTCGTATGGCACTCTGGGCCCTTTCACTTTCATCTTGCAATTATAAAATGGAGCTCGTACCAGGAGGGAACAACGTTGTAGAAGACCTTTCGAGCCGATTTCTTTACTAACCAGCCAACTCAATGAACACTGAGATTTGCTGCAAATTCTTCACACCTCGTCCTCATCAAGTAAAAAAATACGTGTCGAAACGGCAAGAGCTACGGTACTTCTCAAGTGCAACGCATGTTATTACGGTGTTGGTCAATTAAATTGAGCGAGAACACCCTAGAATATTTTGATTGTCGGTCACAATTGAGCTTCCAGGATGGCTGCAGACTTAGTGCCACAAGGATCGTTGTACTCACGGTTTTAAGACCAATCATACTCAGAGAGTTACATAATATCCACCCAAGGTGTTTTAAGGATAAAAGCTTTGTCAAGCAGGTATTGCTGGTGGCTGAAAATCGACAGTGATATCGAAGAAGAAGTAATACCTTGTCATACCTATCGATGGACCATGGTAGCGAGGGCATGCAGATTACTGCGCTCCGGTAGGGAAACATTATTACTTGTGCTGGTTGTTACGAATTTTAAATTCTTATTTCAGCATGAAAGGTGAGAGCACCGTAAACCACCTGAGTTCTATCTTTGCCACGTACGGACTTCCGAAGCACCAAGTGACGGACAATGGTCTCCGATTACCCGGCAAAGACGTGAAATATTTTATGGCGATTAATGGAATTAATCACCTTACGACTTTACCTGCGTCAAACGGCCTTGCTAAACGCGTTGTTCAAACAATCCAAACAACAGAATGTGAGCTTGCAAATCAAATTATATAGGTTTCTGCTGGCCTGTCGCTGCACACACTTTGACTCAATCCGGAAAATTTCGGCAAAACATGTTGTTAGAAAATAACGCACGCGTTTTTGATCTTATTTTCCCTGATCATAATGCACGAGCTCTGCAATTCAAAGACTAGGTATGTGTAGACATTACACTCAAACTGGAATCGCGGGAGAAGAAAATGATATATCCTAATTTATCTTATGCACCAACTTGGCAGCCAGGTACCATCTTCCAGAGAACGACAGATGAAACAACAACACATAGATTTTGTTAGGCCGAAATCATCTAAAGTATTCATTGTTTTGGAATCATCGGAGACATAGCTTTTACGAGATGACATAACAAGTGACGCAGCGCATCCAGAAACCTCAGCTGAATTTACCTTCATAGTTTTGTATAAACCTGTATCGTGCCCCTAAACCAATATACATTGTATTTATTATGCATTAATTTTTTCCTTCAAAATTCATGTGAAAAGAAACTATCTTGATACGTTTTTAAGTTTCTAACTTCTGTACTCTCGTCCTGTTTATTAAGATAATTTAATTCTTGATCTCTCAACCATTCTGGGGTAATCCGATTCATTTTTGAAGCATCTAGTTGTTACATGTAGTATTCAGATTGAAACGTTTGGACACAACGATGGGTTTAATTTCACTAACCTCGCATATACGTTAACTTTGTTCGCCAGTTGTCCAATTATACTTGTCTCATTGCAACTAATCGTACTGTCTCCAACTGTTAATAACGGTTTATCTGTGGGGAATAGCAATACACATCCACTTGATATACAATCAATTTGTGACCATGGCTTTTAATCCCACGTGAAAACCGCTAACAGATTGAATTGGTTTCTGGTTTATCAAGTGCGATGGATGTGATCAGAAAATAATGTTAATTATTACTGTGTCATATTTAAACAAACGCTAATAATGCTGAGCAGTGTGATACAAATTCTGTTGCCGATTTAGGAGAAGATAAGGAAGACATTTCGTAACAATTTCAGATCATAATCTTGCTCAAAGCACTTACCTCCTTTGTAGAATAGTTTCACTGTTAAAATATAAAGTATGTTCATGGTATCACTGTAACTCTAGAATTTTCGTGTTTACAAACAAACGAGTTCACTTACTTATCCGATTATAATCACCACTTTTTTGGACCACCACGTCTTTGTGATGCGATTCATCGATCAATTTATTCTTCAATTCAAAACCTTCTGCGTTCTGAACGCTCTCGTCTCCCTCTATCGAACATGAGTATTCCTTCGCGAATAGTGAAATAGACAAATTCATTTGTGCCCGTTCCCCACACGAAAGCTAATTGAACATTTGTGAGAAACATTTTGTGAAATCAAATGAGAATTTCATTCTTGGAGCATGAAATAACATCATAAAATGTCTACATGGGAAATCGATTACTTACGATGTGCATTTGTATTACTGCAGTTTTGTATAGGTTTAACACATCAGTTACGTGTTATTGTATCGATATTCAGCTGCATGTAAATTGCCCTGGCTATCGGAGTTATATGTTTCATTGATAATGAAAAATATTATAGTGAATGCAAGATACAAAAACGCTATCATAATAGTTATTATAAACAGTGTATGTTACCACCCTTCTCCACTACGCTCCCAAGATCAGTTTAATTTGAGAACGTGGCCCAGGTGTGACACATACGACTAAATATTTTTGATCCTCGCTTCAATATAATACTCAGGCAGAGGTTGTAAACTACTGATGAACACAAGTGAATCGCCGTTATCGGTTTTTAGAATATTTCAAATTATTAGCTACTCATAAGTAATCACCAGAAAAATACGTCTGTGGTAGCGCGTTGCATCACAAATAACTAGTTTATTGTAGCAGGAATCTGGCTTTATCGTTGAAATTGATGTAAGTGTAAATTAAAAAGTGCGGTACACTTCATCAGTGTTAACTGAAACACCTACAAGCGTATTTTGAATGCCTTCCATCATTATATATAGGTGACTTTTTATTGAAACAGATGAATATTTATTTAGAATGTTAATTCTACTGGAACTTTATCGCCGAATGTGAATGAATTTGTTCATTTTTACACATCATGCAGGTCATGAACAGTTTAAATAATAAATCACATGTTTTATTTGGCCATACATGCGACTTGAAGTCATTTGCAATCTAATAATTAAAGCCTGTCTACAGGCCACGCAGTATACCTAGATGTTTCTGCTTGCCGCCGTCAAAAATGTCAGCAAATCTTTAGTTTCAAGCCGGAATTGAGCATTTGCTGCGATCGGCCGTTTAATAGATGTTAGGCGAACAATAGACAAACATCGATGGTACATTGTGTTCAGTATATCATAACCGAAGTGTCGTAACTGAAGCGTCGTAAAATTTGCTGACAGAGATGTACGTTCATATCACACGTAAATCGCATTCTGTAGTGCAAATTTTTATAAAATACACAAAAATGAGAACAGTGACAAACGGATTATCGTACGTGCTAGGTGGTCGTTTACAATTCGGACTTCAAATCAATTATTAATAATTTTCACGGAAGGCCGTCGTGATCGAATTTGTGTAGAGATCGAAGCACTTTGTACGCACAGTTAGTCACAAATAAATATTTTTATGGACGTAAATTTATTTGGACTGGTTAAATGTGATCAAAACCTACAATTTCGATGTCCTTTCTGAATAATTCTTCCGCAGTTGATTCTTTTGGGCCAACGTAGAGAAGTATGACTGAAAATTTAAAATAGAAGGAACATTGAGAACGAATGCTTAGTGTTTATTTACGAACATTCATGGCATACTAACTAGACAAACCCTATGGAGAACATTCCAGTTAAACGTCACTAACGTAGGGGGGACAGCGTTTGCAAAATTAAACCTTGAAGGAGCTGAGATAAACCTTACATGATACATTCTCTCGTTGCTAAAGGGCAGATTGGTGGGTTCTATGCCCCTCAAAATCTATCATTCGGTCAAATGCGTTTCTATCTCGTCAGAAACACATCGATAAGGGTTTCATGCAGTTACCATTAAGAAAGAAAAAAGAACAGTATAGTGGTGGATATATCGTGAAGAAGGGGAGTATTTCGCGTTTGGAGTTTACATCAGATGTCGACATCTATGGATGGAAGCCAACGAAATCAGTATTTGTGTAACATATGTAATTGATTTAATTTATTGCAGTAGATAATAATTAAAAAACTTCACAGTGTATTCAAATAATGCATAGATTACTATAGGCTAGTGAAATACACAACAATATATAATAGTATCCTACATTTTCATATAATTTATATTTTATTAAAATAATGCACTATACCATATAATATAACAACTTATTATAGCAAATTGTATGATTTATTGCAATGGGTTTTCTTATATGGTAATTTTGATTGTATTTGAAATCAATATATGTTCATTATTATATCATTTATAAAATTTTACTAGGTTCTATAAACATCACATTTAGTTGTTAATTATCTTGATACATGATCACATATACTGTAAATATTTACATCCAATGCAATAAGCTTAATCAGAGAAATACAATATCCCATCCCATTTCAACACACAAAAGTAGATTACATCATTTAATGAAATAGCTTGGTCAATTATAGTAGTAAATTATGGTCTCTCACACTACACAAAACTGTAGCAAAAGAGATATGAAGGCGCGTTACTTTGACCATAAAAGTTTGGAAAAAAACGTGTTCTCAACCATGTCTTTTGAAGGAAGGTTGTAAAACATAATCTTCAAAGTGGGGAAGAAAAGCTGCTGCTCTCGACTGCTGAGCGACAACGTGAAATGCAGCCGGTCGGCCGACAAGTGAGTGAACACTACCGAAGAAATCGTTCCTACCAAATCAGACTGTTAAGTCATTTGAGACCCAATGGAGAATGAAATCAACCTTGCGCTTGTGATGTATATACATGGTCGACATCGACCGAATAAGACCTACAGTATAGTACATTATAACATTTTATTGTATTTGCTACAACAGTATGGTTCAATATAGTATAGTATCATCTATTAAAAATATATAAATACAATTAGCAGATATTGTTTAACACAAGATTTTTACCTTCAATTGGTTCACCAGCGACCAAACTTCTATCGTGTAGTGTCAAAAGAGCGAGTGTAATTATGCAGAGTGGTATACTCATTGTTTTCGTTAGCGGCACTGAAAGTCTGTAACTTTCACTGATAGTTTTATACCTTTAAGGAACCTTACCAGAGTGCAACAATGACTGTCAGCTAAGCTGTGATTGGTTGCGGGTATATACTGAGCAGGTGCACTTAATATGTGAATTGATTTTGCTTGCATCGATTTTTGTAGCATAAACTTTTTTCAAGTATATTCCAGACATGTGTATTGTTGTATGTTAGGATAGTGTTACTTATCTGCGTGTGCAAACACGTATTCTCACTACCACTTTAGCATTTAAAATTAATTTCTTAGATTTGTCTAGCTAGGCCCGGGAAACCTAAAAGCATCTTAGCCTACGTTCGGTTAATGACCTTGCGGAAATTTGCCTAGATCAGGTTTGTTCAATTTCATTCATACATCCATTCCCTGCATATTACAAAGTATTTATTCGCATCTTAGTAAATATATTTTCGTTGTGTCCATGTACATCAACAATGAGTCTGCTGTGATCTAACTAATTTAGTAAACATACAACCACCGCCGAAGTTATAAATAGTTCAGAATAAAGTCTGTTGTTCTTCGCTTTCTTTCTTTATTTTTTGTATTTTCTATGCATGTATTTGAGTGCAGAGTAAGCGTTTCGGTTATGAGAGAGAAGCTTCGTCATATCTAGTGTGTCAGTATGTAAAGCGACCAGATTAAAATTGCATTTATTTGTGCATAACTAAGCTGGCTGTGAACTGCACAGATCATAGTGGGCTCTGACCTCGCTTATGAAAGAAAAGTGAAAGTATAATTAATTGATGCACCATTACATAAGTCGTTAATTGCCTTGGTTGTTTTCATGTGTGATCAACATCAACTGGCGAATTAGCCAGCTTGCGTAATCCGTGCTCACACTATTGTTTGAACGCTGCAAATTTAGACGCCAGATAGTACCGTATTCCTACCCTTTTTATTCATTCAAACGACTTATCCTGGAGTATAAGTTGCACAACTGCACATCAATTATGCATATGACTGCCAGAAGTTGTTGAATATTATGGTAGAAATTACTTTTTGCCAAACCAACCACATGGAAATCGAATTAGTTTTGATCCCAGAAACTTCCTTTTAAATTGGATTCCACAAGAGCCAATGGATATGAAGTTTAAACTAAACATTTTCTCAATCGTTTCCAGATCGTGCTACTAGAACGTAAGGTGCTTTACTCTGTCACTTTCTCCTAGACTTGCGATCTTCGTGTTAATCCCGGCCAACCAGTATTCACTTTTTCTCAAAGGTGCCGATAGAAAGATCTTCTACTTTTGCGGTACGTCGGTTTTCCTTAGGTTCAACCGCTAGGTCTCCAGTTGTAATGTTGAACCATAAAATATAATGGTTTTCAGTTGTTACTCTTACCTTTATCT
>JACCGJ010002956.1:0-19512 GCA_013407085.1 Atriophallophorus winterbourni | reverse complement strand
GTTGTCATAGCCGGGGGTGGCAGTGGGGATAAGCTACCACTGTTTATAAAATGCTCCCATATGGCATGCGTCTCAAATAGCCTCTGACAACCAAGTCCAGCTTCTGGCCTGCACGAGTGGCTCTCCGAGCCCGGCGGAAATGCTTCTACCAACAGGAGAAGGGGCGAGAGCGAGTGACTGGCGCCTGAAAACCAGTTTGTTTCGGGCAGATGTAGCTCGTTAGCCCGGGAGGGCATTTCATCTAAGGGAAGGAAAACCCTGATTTTCAACCTCCGCTGCCTTGCGGGATACCCGATCGCGGGAAAGGCTTCGGGAGAAAACCCTGAGGAAAAATCTGGAGCAGATTCTCGTAGACGGTTAGTTGATGGACACCACCTCTTTCTGGCTACTCCCTGCTGTCTTGCATGTCGCACTTGGTTGTGCAAAGGCTAGAGAAGCAGACACGAACAAACACCGAGTGGTGCTGGGGACGCCGCTATGTACCCAAATTCCCATGAATCTTCATTGAAGCCGACTCATCCTCCAGGAGGAGATAGTCGCACAAAAGTAAAATAGAGATACTTACGTCGACGAAACCCACTCCCGCGTTCTACTGCAGTGTAAAAACCCGACGGGTGGTTGCGCGCGGAGGAAGTTGGACAAGCATTCCAGTTACTGTTGGGGTAACGTGCCATTCCGCCGCGAGGATGAAAAGGACGACGAAATCGTCGAACGCCACGTTGGTCACCGTGACCTTCAGCCGCATGCACGTGATTTCCGTTTTCCACGGTGTCATCACCATCGGTAGGAGCACTCTGATTTCGAACATTTTTTCGTCGTCGGCGCTGACGTGGTACTTGATTGGTCGGTGATCCTGCGGCACCGTTCTCGTGTTCGTCTTTTTTCTGAAGAAGCAAAAAAGTAACGTTGGTTTCACACACACAGCACAAAAGAGAGAGAGAAACCACATTGTGAGGTGTGTATGTGTGGCTTGCAAACCTTGGACAAAGCAGGTGAAGGCACATTAGCTGAGAAAGTAGTTTAGGTGTAGAAAACACGTGGTGATTAGAATGAAATCGCGGCAAACAGTGTCCCACAATGAATTTACCTATGCAGTTGAAGAAAGAAGCTAGTGACAGAGGGAAAGCAAAATTCACACAGCGTCACACGAAGGCAAAACAGGATGTATATGCGGAACAGGATCGATAAAAGAATACGATTAACTCACCACATGCGCCAATCATCCTTGCTTGTAGTATTAATTTGATGGTCATTTATAAAATAGATGAGATGACAAAAATTATTAACCACTGAATATTAAAGGAATAGTTAGGCGATTGTTCAAGGTATGGTATGATGGTATGAAAGCACATGCCTGATCTAGGCAAAGTGCCGCACAGTCAGAGACTGCACGTGGGCTACGATACTGTCAGGTTGCCCAGGCCTAGACAGATGAGGGGGGAATAGAAATGGTAGTGAGACTCCAGCGTGTTTCAGCATGAAGCTCACTACCGTTGGCCAATCAATTTAGCACGATGTTAGCCGCACAGCACAGAAATGCTGCATGATTGCACATCCGTTGTTAAAGGTACACAGAAGCGGTACATTTTCGATTGGGTGAGTTAAGCGATGCTATCAAAAGTGAATCCCTTCGAAAGTATAAACACTCATGTCAACGAGAAAGGCGCACCAATATATAAGTATAAAATCACAAGCCTGATCCAAATAAAGTGCCGCACAGTAAAAGACTTCACGCGGGCTACGATATTGTCACGTTGTCTAGGCCTAGACAAATATATAGGAAAGGAAAATAGCAATGGCAGTGAGATTTCAGCCTGTTTTCGCATGCAGCTCATTACCGGTGGCAAATCAATATAGCACGGTGTTAGCCGCACAGCACAGAAGTGCTGCACGATTGAACAGCCCTGGGAAGCGCACCAGTATGAAGGATCACTCATGCGTCTTGCTCGTAAGTCGCGCGCACGGATAGAATGAGTGCTTGATTCTAAAAGCCGTGGTCCCAAAGGCAGCACACGTTTTTGGTCAGAATGTTTGGCCATTCCAAATGTCGTGGAGCATGGGCTAGTGATACACATCCGTGGTCGCTATCGACCGATAAAGATAAGGAATGAACCCGGTTTATCACCGGGTTGAGCATAAAAATAAATATCAGTCAAATATTTTCGGGATACAGATTTTCATAATCTCTGTAGAAATTGTACCGCCGAAACCGAATATTAGAATCCGTCATGTGATGTGCATCGACCATCGAAAAACCTCATCACAAACCTGCTCATTTGTCTCATTCGACTTTGGTTCATCCGCGCCAGCGGACCGACGATTGCTTCTACGGCGTGAAACTCTGGTGTTTTTCCCACCGTCCTCGGTTCCAGACGCCTGGGCATCAGATTTCTGGTTTGGATCACTTGTCGCGCGTTGACGCCGATATGCGGGCCATGTTCCCTGTGATAATCAATGATTGGAATATTACTATACAGGTCCAAAACGAAGTGACGAGTGTCGAAATAAATAAAAAACAAGAAAATAATCGAATATAATACTGCTATCTCCGTTGAAATATAAGAAGCTACAAGAAGTTGGACCTTATGGTGTATCAAACAAAGCATGGATGTGCAATCATGCAGTGCGGCTAACACCGTGCTAAATTGATTAGCCAGAAGTAGTGAGCTACATGCTGAAACACGCTGGAGTCTGACTACCATTTCTATCCCCCCCTCATATCTAGACCTGGGCAACCTGACAGTATCTTAGCCCGTATGCAGTCTCTGACTGTACGGCACTTTGCCTGGATCAGGCTTGTGCTTTCATACTTTCATACATACATCAAACAAAGCACGATTAAAAGTCGAGACTAGTGTTGTTCCCTATGTATTGGGGTTAGTTGATTTTAGGGTCTCAACGACTGGTTAACATGACCTATTGATAACATGAACCCAGGTAGGATACGTAGTTCGAGAACGGTATTGAATTGTATGCGGAAACACGTTGAAGTGTCAATGCCAATTTCCCTTTCCCACATCTGTTTAGGCTTTGGTAACCTGACAGTAACTTAGCTAACATGCAACCTATGATTGTGCGACACTTTACCTAGATCCAGGATTGCAATTTCATACATACGAGTCGTATCTCACTGCCGCCTCGCCTTTGACACATACATCTGATAATACTGCTAAACTTCTAATCGGCCAATACCATGAGGTTCTGAATTTCGATTCCGAAAAAAATGCAGAACAGTATGTGCAATAGAAACTGGGACAATGCGAGGATGCAGAACCTTGAAAGGATATTTAAGAGAGCGATAATGGCGAACAGCAACAGACAGTGCAAACAGTGAATCGCATGTGAAGCTAAACAGTGAACCGAAAGAGATTGCCGATCGTGTCCCACTGACGGACCTACTCAAAACATGAGCCGTACCAGCCAAAACGATTAAATGGACATTTGAATAATTTTCCGATTGAAATCAACGGGCCTTAAACTGAGAAAAACGCGCTTCAATGAGCAGGCATATCTCCTTTCTTTTTTCTGTAAGCCTGGTTGCGCTTCGACAGTCACCTTCAACTTTCACTTTGAAATACACAGATGGCGTAGCCATTGGACGTGGAGTACACAAAAACGACTCTTCAAATGCACTCGCTATTGCTTTCGATAAAATTACTACCTAGTCAAAAAGCAGACGACTATCTTTAAAACCCGTAAATGTACTGAATTTGTGTTCACTAATCTGCGTGATGAACGACGTGAAACAATTTACACTAAGCTTACTTTAAAAATAAAAATCCACAGACCTTACTAGAGGGAAATATGTCGAGTATCTAGGCGTCACCATATTTTTACTTGAGCCCATCAATTAAATTCTCTACTTACTACAGTTCGTAGACCTTCTTTTGATGCTTTACGTCTTCATTATATCGAAGGTAAGCTAAGTTTTCACTGCATAATCTCTTGTAAAATACCACATTTTGTGCACTGTTCAGCTATTTTCCTTTTGGCCTTCTTGTTGATCTACAAACTAACTTACAACGTGGTCAACATTGCGAAATTCAAACCTAAATCAGTATAAATCAACGCCTGTTTTTAAGTTATAGCTATCATCATCATCGATTTCAACCAGGCTAACGAATGTCACGTTCAGCTTCTTCACCCCAGCGCGCCACCTCGTGGACTGAACACCCAGTTGTTTCTCACATTTACGAGGATCTGCGAATAAAGCCAGTTATAGCAATACGTGATGAGGCATTTTTAAAACGTGTCCCAACCACCGCAAACTAGCTAATAGCAGCTGCCACTCGGTCCTAACACCAGTGGCATACGTATATATTGCTGTCACAGAATCCGGGCAATCATACGCAGATAAAAAGTGTCAAAAGATGATGAGAACAGACATAGTTCGCTCGGATGAACCAGGTTTCACAACCATTGAGATGCCTAGCACGCACAGCTGCACCATACACTCAGTCTTTAGTATGGAGCCAAACATCGCGTCGTTGCCATAAATGGTGAATGTTAGCAAACGATAATCCGCTTCGCGTACACGTAGTGAAATCTTTTCCCTACCAGCAACAGTACAACTGTCTAGGCGAATAAAGCGCATGACTTGTTCTAGAATGAGAGCTCAAACTGTGAGATTTGGAAGAGAGACGCCTCAGTTAAGGGCAAATGTTTTACACTTGTTAAGTGGAAAGCACATACCAAACCTTAAAGCTTCAAATGCCAGGGCTTGTTGCATTATACGAGGGTCATATCTCAGAAGTGCGATATAATCCGCATACTCTAGATTGGTAGCCACCTCACCCGGCGAAAGTTCAACACCTGTTCCCGTCAGACCAGCGAAAGCTGTCATTAGGACGATATCGATCACTAAGTTTAAAAGAACGACGATGTAGTGCCACACCCTACTGGAGATACTGAAGGATGACAACTGTTCATACGCTCTAAAACTACTCGAGGTTTCTTAACAGTTTTACGATCTAAACATGCATCTCCGGCACCACATATCACAACAGATAGTTTCACAGACTTTCGCGATCAACTGAATCGAAAGCAATTTAAGCTTTTAGGAACATCAGGATAGTTCATCGATGAAATGCGCGGCGTTGTTCGAGTAACTGACGCTGTGCCGATTCGATCCACACAATCTTGAGCGACACGAAACCGTCCCTTCCATGGGTATCTGCTCTTCCCGTTTGACACTTAATCAACAAAGCAAGACGGAAGCCAGTATTTTAAAAGTCACTAAAACGAGACTCATATCAACATGATTTGCACAGGAATCAAGAGATCGGAACGTATTCTTCAGCCCATATGTTGTGGCGTTTAAATCTCTTTGTAAATTTGACTTTGCGTGAATCAGGGAAATATTTTGCAATGGGTGCATTGTTCCACATCCTTAAAAGCAGTTGGGTACAAGGCCAGTTAAACTGTACCTCAAAATGTTCCGCTGCATAGATGAAAAGAGCTTCTGTTATGGGTAAAACGAAAGGGCTTTACAAAGTGATTATTGTTTGCGTCCCTAAGCCACAAGGTCTGAGTGAAACCATTCTCTAGTTCTAGGGTTCGCGCATAACAAACCTTTGTAGGCGTTTACAAATATGGAGAGAATAATTCAAGTTCTTATAAGATCACTTGATAGGGGAGTTATAACGTACGGTAGCCTGGCTCCATGTTGTTCGACTTTGTCATCGAAAACGTACTCAGGTCTCTTAGTTTCTCTTGGTAGTGTTGAGCTCAATTCAGGTGTCTGTGTTACGGACCTAAATTATACAGATATTGCTTAAATGGGTGAAGACAAAACATTTATCCATCAGGCCTTTGATATGATGGCAATGGAGGCATCTGAGTATGGGTTAAATTTTTCGCCGAATAAGTACAAAGTGCTATTAAAGATTGGACAAGGGAACTGCCATATCTTGCTATAAATGATCTTGTTCTCGATCATGCTGAGCAGTTCTACTACATGAATATTTTTGCAGTTGCATGAGTGGATAGAGAAGAAAATCACGTCCAGGATTGCTCACGATCGGTGGCAAAACCGCGTTTTAGAAGGCAACGGTATTCGCTTTCACATAGTTATTAGTCGACGTTGTCTCCGCTGGGACACGTCCTCTGCATGAAACCCGAACGGTTACGAGACCAAGCGCTGTATACGTCAGCTGGTGCATAGTGAAAATTTGCTGGCGCCCAGCCGATAACTTGTAAGTGGCTTGAAAGGGCTACCTTCTAGCCTAGTCAATGTTGGAAGGCACGATTGCCTGGATCTTCACCAACGGTCCTCAAATCGGTAACCCGTGTGTACCGAATGAGCCCTCGCGACACAAAATGTATGCTAGGAGCGGAATACAGTCCATTAGTAATACTGTGCAGTGCAACTAACACTGTGATAAATTGATCTACCAACGTTATGAAGCTGCATGCGAAAACACATCGGAATCTCATAGCCGCTTCTATTTCTATTTCCATTTTTCATATCTATCTAGGTCTAGGCAACTTGACAATATTTTAAACCCGTGACTGTGCAACACATTGTATAATGTATGAAATCACAAGCATGATCCAAGTAAAGTGTCGCACAGTGAAAGACTGCAATTGGGCTAAGTTACTGTCATGTTGCCCAGGCCTGGAAAAATATGTAAAAGGAAAATAGCAACGGCGGTGAGACTCCAGTTTGTATTTGCATGCAGCTCATTACCGGTGGCAAATCAATTTAGCACGGTGTAAGCTGCACAACACAGAAGTGCTGCAGGATTGTACATACGTGCGACACATTGCCAGGATCAGACTCGTGATGTCAAAAACTAGTTGGAGAATTTGTAGAAGCAGTGTTTAGCTACAATCGAAGTCAGTCTACAACTATTCAACGCGGCTATTTTCAGGCGGATAGGTTGAGAAGTGGAAGAGTGACTTGAAAAATCTCCCTTCTGGCTTAGCCAGGGTTGGACGAGCGCGCTTGCCTGGATGGGGTGCAAGAGGTGAGTGTATGGCTCGACACATTGGCAATGAACCGACATCAATGGAAAGAGTGCATCATCTCTATTACTCCGCCATTTTCCTATCGGTCAAAAATAATATTGAAAATTTTAAAAAATTACGTGTGTAATGGACAAAAATTATCCACTGTTCTGTTTTCTCAGTTTCTACCCGATTTTTACATTTCATTGGCTCCTGTTGAACGGCCCATATCTGTATCAAGATATATATATATATATATAGATATATATATATATATATTCAACAGTTGGCGATAGCGGCATCGTCACTTACCAAAGTCGTAATACATTTTGACAGATTTTTCAGCGCAGTGTGAACATACCCTATTCATACATAGGGCGCACCGGAATATAAGGCTCACTGCCGATTGTTCGTACAAATTAGTGATTTATGTGCGCCTTATAGTCGTGTACTCTGGCGTGATCCAGCTTCATAAATTTCGTAAACATAGTGCAAGAATTAGATGAGATATAGTTCGCTATGATAGTATCGCTTATTCGAATAAACAGTGCACAGAAGCGGTGAAAGTTTGATTAAATAGAACCAAAAGATTGGGAAAATAATTATACGCAGCCAGCGGATATCTCTCGTTCGGAGCTCACCAATGATGGTGAGCCAAACAAATCGTGTATCAAAAATATTCCGTTTTCAAAGAATGCTTTTTTAAACTAGCCTCATGATAGAGCCACCATCTTCTGTGTTAAAGACATGCATTACCAACGCCAAACAAAAATATTGATATGGTGAATTTTGAGCAACAAAAGTATAACCATGATACATTTTCGGGACTGATCACCAATGCAACTACGGTTTATAAATAAAATTTTCGCGAAACATGTTGACATATTTTGTTTGGGTACAACATTTTACTAACGAATAATGAACAGGACAGTAAACTGCATACCAGAGACAAAAAAAGAATGAATACCTTGACAGGCTGCCCACCAGGTCCGGTAACACAGTTCGCTTCAATTCCTTGGCTGGTTTCCACAACCGAAAATTCAACTTCTTCGCCATTTCTCAGAGACGGGAAGCGTTTGGCGCATGATGAAATGACGGATCGGTGTACAAATAGGTCGCCTCCATCATCACTGCGACTGATAAATCCGTAACATTTTGAAACACTGTACCACTTAACTTTTCCTTTAACTTTTTCAGCTGGAAAGTAATATTGGGATATTATTTCTTACCAAGGACTTTAAGCACTTCGATTTCCCTTTTTTGTGGACGGGAATCAACAATAGGAGCAACAACAGCCGTTGACATTTTAAACTGAACGCAATATCCTGGTTGACCCAAACGTTAAATAATTTCCACCCATTACAACAAGACATCTGGTTTTCACAGATTCTAGTTTAAAGCTCATTTAAATGCTAAACTTTATTAACTCCCTATTTTGGAAATTTCTAATACTAATTTGTGCTTTGCTTCCCGTGTACAATACGCATATATTTGTTTAACTAATCTAGTGTGAAGGTCAGTTCATTTCAGGATGCTTATAACTGCAATAGTTCAGTTCAGTTTAGTTCAGTTTGCACAGGACAGTATGTGGCTAACGAGAAAATCGAGCGTTCACAATTTCTTTCAGTGGAAAGCTGTAGAGAAGCACCCACAACTGCCAAAACTTTTATTCTTTTCTTCGACGCCAAGAGATTATCCGGGTTGTATTTAGGAAGCAACCCGTTATACCTGATGCGTTATAGCCGATCCAAATAGTGATATATTCGAGAAATCAGCAAAATTAACGGAACTATGACTACAGCCGTGGAATACCCTTCAGTAAATTATCTTTTAATCACAAGATATGGTCAATACTGCTTTTCGCTTTATTGCTGAAAATTCGTGAACACGAATAAAGTCATTCTCCTTCTTGTTCTCCTTCTTCTTCTTCGCTTGTGGTATGATAGCAAATTCATTGCACGAACAGTGGCACGAATTCGCTCCGCTGTCGACAAGCAATAACCCTCCCGCAAACATCAATCATAATAATTCAACACTCTGTTTGCTATGCTAACCACTTGCGGGACGAACTTTGGCACCATGTGGACTAGGTAAGCGACCTCGGCGTCATCGTACAGCGAAACTTGTGTTGATGCAGCCCGTGCGACAAGGCTGCAAGAACCGAAACCACAGTGTCGGTCTTCTGAGGCGACTTTTCAGGCGCTTTGATCGACCATTTTTCCCAAAAATACTGTCCGCTTACATCCGCCCATCGGATATGCTGTCAGTGCGTGGCATCCGTGGCTCCAACAAGACATGAACGCCCTCGAACGGCCACAACGGCGAGCAACAAAACTTATTAACGGCCTTCAGAACATGTCCTACGAAGAACGGCTGCAGTATAGCGGCCTCTTCTCAATCCTCTACCGACTCCTCCGCGGAGATTTGCTTTTGACTTTTCGCATTCTAACAGAGAATCAGCACCCTTGCAAGTCCCTGATGCCTCTATCCAATCGACGCAATCATCGTGGGAACAATCTCAAGATTGCTCATCAGAACAGCCGATTAAACAGTAAACGGTATCTCATATCCCTTTGCATAAACCTTGTCTGAAACGCCCTCCCGCCGGAGGTGGCATGTGCAGTCAGTCTTTTTCAAGCAACGCCTAAATAAAAACCTATGGCAATCAACTTTCAAGTGACTTTCGATTATCTTTCGCAATTCCGATCTACCCCGCTATACTTACATACCACTCACATAGCCATAAACGACTAACAATTTTCCGTTTCATATAGCCTCTGACAACCAAGTCCAGCTTCTTGCCTTACGCGTGGTCCTGTGCGACCCGGTGGAACTGCTTCTACTGACAGGAGTAAGGGCGAAGGCGACTGACAGGCACCTAAAACCAGCATGCTTCGGGCAGGTGGAGCGCGTAAGTCCATGAAGGCGGTCCACCTAGGGGAAGGAAAAACCTTATCTAAACCTTCACTGTCTTGTGGGTACATCCAATCTTGGAAAAGGCTTCAGGAGCCCACCATGAGGAAAATCCGGAGCCGAATCTCGTTAGGCAGTTCGAAGTTTATTCAACTTCGTCCTGCCAAGCTCCTGCGACGGCACCGTTGTCCAAACGTATCAGCCTAGCTGTTCCTTTGGTTCCAGTGGTGCCGTGGAGAGGGAGCACTTGCTGCATGGGCAACAGCGAGTTCTCTATATTGAACTGCCCTGGCGTACATCACAACGCACCAATAAAGAGGACACTCCATTCCGCTTCTACAGAAAATAACATAGGAAGCAGCAGATACCGGTGAAAAGCTATGGCTCGACTGGCGTAGAGCTAAGCGCCTGGGGCTGCTTTCGACGGTGGGAAGACTTCCAGGTCTCATTGGACGGCTACCGCCCGCCTCAAGCTGGGCAGCCCCCAGTCAATAAGGTGCCGTCTCGCCACGGTCTGCTATCCTCATTGGGTGCACGGGGATTAGGAATCAACGACAAGCAGACTGTATTTTCCCGCACCAGCGAATCGAAATACCAAACAACAAATGTCAGTTCTGAAACTTGGAACCTGGAACGTCCGGTCCATGCTTCCAGGTTTTAATGACGACGTCTCGAATATCAGAGGTGTAAGAAAGACAGCTGTGAGTAAGAATGAGCTAAATGAGGCTGAATGTGGACGTGGCTACCCTGCAAGTGAAGTGATTACCAGACACTGGTAACTAACAGAAAGAAATTTACACATTTTTTGAAAAGGAAGAGGTTCCGATGAGCCTCGACTGCATAGAGTTGGGTTTCCCGTGCGAAACGACATAATAAAAGCAACAGAACCGAGCAACAATGGGGGCGAACGGATTGGGACTTTAAATCTGAGGTGCATTACTGGTACCATTACGTTGGTCAACGTTTATGCACCGACGCTCTCCACGACGCCTGCTTAAAAAGACGCATTTTATCATAACCTCGAAATTGTCCTCAAAAACGTGCCACAGAAAAACTGTGTAGTGGCATTGGGTGATTTTAATGTCAGAGTTGTTGCAGATTACGAGTCTTGGAAAAATGTCTCGGAAGGTTGGTGTAGGTAAAACCAATGAAAATGACAACGCCTTTTAGAAATGTGCACACAGTTCAGTCTGTGTGTCAGTAAACTTTTTCAAACAAAACCACAGCATATGGTCTCTTGGAAACATCCTCGCTCTAAGTATTGGCATCAGATTGATCTCATTCTTGTTGAGCCCACTAATATAGGCAGCGTGCTCATCACCGGATCATATCAAAACACAGGCTGTGACAATGATCATTCACTGATCTGTGCAAAACTGAAGCTCCCACACGCGAGATTTCACCGCACAAAATTGTCTGGCAAGCCTGGGATAGACGTCACTCGCATGTGCGAACCCAATCTAACTGCGCGATTTGCAAGAGCCTCAACAACCGAGTTCAACAAGACAACCCCACTCGAATCTGCTTCAAAAAACTGGGAATTGATATAAAGCTGAATATGCCGAGTCACACTTTCCACTTACGTTCCGACGAAAGCTCGAACGAGCAACTGGTTCAAAGCAAAAGCTTCTGAGATGACTGCTGTGTTGGATGAGAAACACTCAGCATTATTGAGGTTTAAAGCTATGCCAACGGATGAAAACCTACGACTTCTAAGAGCAGCTAGAAATAAGGTCCAACAGACTGCAAGGTGATGTTCAAACGATTATTGGACTGAAATTAGCCTTAATATCCAAAAAGCTGCGGATACCGGAAATTTTCACGGTATGTATAATGGGATCAAGAGAGCTATTGGCCCTAACAATATTAAAACGGCTCCCATTAAGTCTGTATCTGGTAAACCGATTGTCGAAAAAACTCAACAGATAGAAAGATGGGTAGAGCACTTCTCCTCTATCTACTCCAAAGACAGTACGGTTCCGCCGCATGCACTTTAAAATGTCGAGCGGTTGCCGACCATCAAATATCTAGATACTCCCCTTACCCTTGATGAGATCAATAGGGCAATCGACCGCTTAGCTAATGGGAATGCACTTGGTGACGACGGAACTCCACCTGAGCTCATCAAATGCTGTATAGCAGCAATATTACAACCTCTTCACCATTTACTTCCTCATTCCTGCCAGGAAGGGTGTGTCCCACAAGTGATGCGAGACACAAAGATCATCACGCTATTTAAAAATAAGGGTGACAGAGGCGACTGCAACAATTACAGAGAAATCTCCCTTCTGAATGTTGTAGGAAATTGTTTGCTAAAGTCTTACAGATCGGGCTACAAGTTTTAGGTGATACAACATACTCCGAATCTCAAAGTGTCTTCCGCAAGAGAAGATCAACCGTTGACAGGATCTCCTGCCTGAGACAACTTCAAGAAAAGTGTCGGGGACAGCGTATACCATTATACGCTGTTTTTATTGATTTAACTAAGGCATTCGACTATGTAAGCAAAAATGATTGACCTGATATGTTGCCCTCCAAGGTTGCTCAAACTCGTTATTTCGTTCCACTCAGGCATGGAAGGCTCAGTCCATTTTGACGGTTGCGGTTATGAAGCCTCTGAGATCCGCCGAGGCGTCAAAAAAGGGTGTGTTCTTGCTCCCACGCTGTTCGGCATTTACTTTGCTCTGCTTCTGAAGCACGCTTTAGTCAGAGGAAAGAAGGCATTTACGGGATCTGATAATCAGTGACCTGTTGTTTGTCGACGATGCAGCCTTTATTGCTCACTCCCAAGAGAACCTACAGTCGCTAATGGACTGATTTCCGTCAGCATGCAAAGAATTTAGGCTAGCAATCAGGATGAGCAATACCACAGTCCTTGTCCAAGTGACTGTATTGCCTAAAATCATCACTGTTGGAAACTGTCAGCTGGAACCAGTACATGATTTCACATATCTTGGTTTAACCATTGCGGATAACCTCTCGCTAGGCACATGGATTGATAAGCTGATTGGCAGAGCAGCTGTTATGCTGTCCCGATTGAACCCTCGTGTTTGGAGTAACCGCAAAGTGACTGTAAAGACGAAGATGATGGTGTACAGCACGTACGTACTAAATACTTTACTGTACGGCAGTAAATCCTGGACCACCCACGCAAGACACGAAGGGAAGCTGAATGCTTTCCATCTACGAAGCATCCGTCGTATCTTAAACATATCGTGGATGGACAGAGTGACTAATGCTGATGTGCTTTCCAAAGCTGGTCTACAGATCATGTACACACTGTTACGTCAGCGCCGCTTGCGGTGACTCGGTCATGTCTATAAAATGAAAAACGGTCGTATTCCAAAAGATCTACTCTATGGTGAGTTGCAATTAGGAAGTCGACCATTGGGCAGACCACACTTGCGGAACAAAAACGTTTGCGAATGAGATATAAAAGCTCTTGGCCTTGAACCCGCAAGCTGGTGAGAACTTTCTATTGACCGCTCACTTTGGAGGCATTGTGTAAAGCGTCGTCTGCAAGATGGGGAGGAGCAGATACAGCTCTTAGCTGCTGAACACAGATCACGCCGCCGGCGTGTAACTCACGCCTTACAACAGAGTTCTGACCATCGTTACAAGCGCTGAGGGAGATATTGTTCCTCCAGAATCGGACTGTTCAGTCATTCCAAAAGCTGTAAAAGATGAAAATTCATTCGATTGTGATGTACATCCATGGTCGACACCGACCGAAGGAGGTCAACAACAATAAATTCTCAAGGTCAATTGTGTGGAAAATTTACGTTCGTTAAAATAATAAAGGTTAACAGCAATTTATCATTTCTTACTCAAAATCCATATATTAGCTGTTTTGTAAGGAAAATATGAGGTGAGGTATGCTAAATGTCCCGAAAAGTATTGAATTTCGACATATGTGATCATGTAAAATATGGGAAATCGCGAAGAGCCTGGATATTCAAAACTTTCAGTAGTGATTGTTTTAAATATTATTCTGTTTTGAATGAAAGACGTATTTATCGCATATATCCGTAGAAGATTCAGTGCGACAGGGTGGTATCATCTATGGGACGGTTATTTTGATATGGATGTAAACGAGGTATTCTGCAAGTTAAATAATAAGGGGCTGATCAAATTTTCGATATGAAATTTGTAAAACTAATTTCACTGATAGTATACAAGAATGCCTTGAGTATAAAGTTCTTCTAGCGATATATCTTGGTTGAATAGATTTGTTATTTTTTCATAGTTAGGAATGAATCAAAATGTGTCTTTAAATCATGTTATGGTGCGTAATGTCTTATGTTTTTCTGGAGAAGATTACAAAGTATAGCTTACTTATTCAGGTAAACGTGTTTACTTACTTTCGTGCAGAACCTTCGCACTTCCAACATGTTATCTTGGTTTCTTGACTTATACACAGAATCATTTCGGAAGCGAATAGTCGATTTAATATCTATGTTACCAGAAGATATTTTTCTAAAAAACAGTATTAGCTGTGCCTAATTCTACGAAACCATAATAGTTCTAGCATGAGCTGCTTATACCTTTCTCTATATGATTGATTCGAGCTTCTTCCAGTGATTGATTTGGTAGGAGTAGGTTGTACTTTTGCCAAAACTTTGCTATCCGTTTGCTTATAATGCTATATATTATATTACACTATTCAGAGAGAGGTATAGTGAAAAGTTTATGAAGATCTAACTAACAGTGTGGGAGATTAAAGAACTTAAGTATCATATTATCTTTCTGCTTCGCTTTAGAAATCACGTGATTTATATGCTCGTTGAATGTAAGCCATGCAGAATATCTAAACGCAAGATCAAGTGCGCAGTCAATCATTTGAATTTGCTTACTATCTACAAGGATTAATCAATCTAGCATTGTACATCTGAAAGGCATGATTTAAGATTTATCTACAGAGAAAGACAATTATTTTTACCCTATTTGGATAATGAAGACAAATAATTGTTTTGCCTGTTTTTGAAGTGGAAAAAGAAATGACTACATTCTTGTCGCATGCAAACAAGTTCACTATGAGAAATGACTGTAACTACATCGTCTATGTGTAGGAGAAAAAGTAATTTGACCTAAAACACTGCTTTGTATCACGCCACTTGTGATCGGCAGGTTGGATCGCAGGGATCTTGATTTGCATATAATAACAGGAGTTTTTCCGGTAGTTGCATTACCACAATTCCGATACTGCAATAGGAAATTTTCACGGAATCGATCAAATTCGTCGAACGTAGTTTTTGTTCAAAAATCATTCGCTTGCTTTAACCTAACCACAAAATCTTCAAGATTCAAGATTTATGGTTGAAAAAGCAATTACTTTACAATAACCATGCAGCTGAACTCTAGGTACAAGTGTATATGTGTGTAGAAAAATTTTAAAATCAAAATAATTCTGGTAACGATAGATTATAAATAGTTCGGGGCATAATTTGGATTGACTCTCAGAAAATCGTCCAGTTTCAATTTAAATATAGAAAAAGTGTTTTTTAGTTTACCAAATTGGATGGCAGGGAATTCCAAGCGAAACAAATACGCATAGAATAAAAATACCTGCGGCAGTTCTGATTGGAGTGGGGTATTTCCAACTTCCAGTTGCGACCGCGGTTGTTGCCGGATGTTCGTCGGTGAAATAGTATATCCAAACGGTGGGAAACACTGTTAAGGATTTTGAATGTAAGGAGGAGGTCGGCTCGCAGTCTCCTTTGTGCAAGTGTCGTCAGCTTCAGTTTAATTAGTCGGTCAGCAAATGGTAGGTTTTCGAGCCCAATGACCAACTTTGAGGCTCTGTGATATATGTGATCCAATAGTGAAATGTCTTTATGAAGCCACGGGGTCCAGTCTTGTGAAGCGTAATCGATAAGCGGGTGTATGTACGTGTTCATCATCAGAGAAAAACAGCACTGGGAAAAACGTCCGAGTACCCGCCTTAACACACCGAGCATCCTAGACGCGCGTTTGTAAACGGCTTCGCATTGTAGACCATTTTTCAGCCTACCGCAAATCCAGACACCCTTCTTTTCTCTTTTGGTGTACTCCAGGATATTGTTGCCAAGCTTGTATGAATGAGAAAAGCTTAGCACACGACCGATGTGCATGACTTGAGACTTCTGCATGTTTAGCGGTAGGTTATTTTCAGATAACCACATTTGCACAGCATCCAAGTCACTTTGAAGCACACTGCAATCCTCGGCAGTGCTGATTTTTTTCCATTTTCAGCTAATCTATTTGATTGTGGATATCGAGGTGCAATGAATGATTTTCGAAAACGCAAGGAGTGTAAAAATTGTGTAGCATATGCAGCAGATAAATGAAAGTCATAATCATTAACAAAAGCAATAGGTACTCTTTCGCTGCTCAATACTTTCCACAGGGTGAGTATTGTAGGACTAGAATTTGGTTTCTGCGTGAATAAGAATGAATCCAAACTAATTCATAGTACTCTTTGAAAAAAGATCCACATTAATACACGAATGCGCTGTCAATTGTGATGGTGTCCATTTGGATGGTTGTCTGAGAACTTTATTCTGGAACGTTTCACAAGAAATAGCAATTCTATGTATAGCTGCATCTATTCCAGTATGGCAAGTGAATTCATCTTTTCTATTCCAAGATGTCCAGAATACAACTTTACGCAATGTAGGAGGAATGAAAAATTATATATTTGATGCATATAAAAACAATCAAGATTCAACGAAAGTTCATCACATCTGGTAAAATTTGATGGCGATTTTCTTCTTTCTGTAAAGCTGTAAAATAGCAGAAAATAATATTTCGTATCACGGAGTGAAAGTTGACTACTTACGGGAAGTGGTTGACCGAGAGAGAATTAAAATATTTATCAGGATTAGCTGGTGATAGTGATCGACGGGACAAGTTATTCACATGCTGTATGTGTTCAGCATTTCAATGTTTAATAGCATAATAATAAGCACGAACCGCAATACTAGAACTTTCAAATTAATGTGGTAGATGTTTTCGAACTAGATTTACCAAGATCTATAAGAATTTCGAAAGCTTCAATGAAATGGTGTAACGATGACGAAACAGAAATTTTTGTAAACGTTGAATCGCCCAGTTAAAGAATAAGGCTTCATGATGTGTTTGAGCATAACCAGGGTAGCAGATCGCATGGCTACAAGTTAATTATTCCACACTCCACATCAAATTGTCGAAGGTTTTTCTTTGCTGTCCGAGTTTGTTTTGTATGGAACTCTCTTCCCCCACATATCATTTGCGCATCAAGCCTGAACTTGGTAAAATCTGAACTTGACAAGTATATGTTGACCAAATCCAACCTCGCACCTGAATACACGTGCTGACTTTCCATATTGCTAAAACATTTGTGTTGTTTTTATACATTCCCTATATTTTTAATCTGTGGTTACTGTAAAGTATTCGCTTTTTGGAATTAGTAAGAATTACTGTGAACCATTTCTCAGTAGTAATTATCCCACGAGATACACAAATTACACGATATCCATTTTGCTCGAAAACAGCACATATACAATCAGAGGATGGATCCGCGTTCCTATAGAAGAGAATTATGGGACTAAATGGACGAAGAACTGGGTCTGACTTCAATAAGTATAGTATGTTGCGTAAATAATGTCCATGCAAATGTTTCTCCGGATTGCAGTGAAAATAATGTTGAAATTGTTAGACAGAAATTTGAAATGAACCTCGAATAGTATTGCAATGCACCGAGAAGAAATTTCAATTCTGTCATATTTTTTGGAAACTTAGCATTGGTCAATAGAATTAAACGAATAGGATCTCGTCAATATACATTAAGACGTAAAATATAGCCGCCTCATTCCAAATTCTAAAAAGAAAACAAAGACGTTTTTAAACATCTGTGAAAGTAAATCTACGAAACAGTTCGAACAACTCTTCAATAATGGGGGGATTGCGTTGGTGCATGGACAATAACATCTTCGTGATATACTTCAAATCCAATGATAGCGCGATTAATGGCATCCACGACTTGTTGACCTATATAATGAATGTTGAAGAAACCAAAACGTAAACATTTGTACCAAAATAAGCCAACTGATATGTTGATGATAGTTAAAATTGAACACTGATCAGCCAACGGTATTCGAGAAAAATTTAGATCCCGTCAATTTATTCAAAATTACCTCAGGTTCAAATCTATGCATCTATGCTTCAACAATCTAGTATTCCATATAAGGCGATAATCACCACATATCCTTGGGGTATTCACATCAGAATTCAACACTGTAGCAATCGGTGAGACTCCAAGCAGAAGATTCAATATTTTCAATGATATCTTTGGAACATAGAACTTTCAAATATTTTTCAACATGTTCGCGAAGTACATATGGAATGAGACGGCATTTGACGAACAGAGGATTTCCGTCTACACCAGAAGAAATTAGAGGAATTCTCATTCAACCTGTTACTTCCAAAAATTTAACAATGATATATTGTAGCTCTGATCTATCGTCAAAAACAAATAGAATAATTTTCAAAGCTCGCCTTGCTTTCAAACTAAAATAGATGGGCCAATTTTAATTACAATGAATGGAGAGACGGCAGATTTAATTTCAACTCGAGTGAAAATCAAACATGATCGAATAACAGGAATAGAATTCCAGTAATATCTTTCATTGCGAGCATATTTGGTTGGACTTTATCATGAGGAGAAAATTGGTTTAGATCTCCATGGGTAAAACGTGACTCAACGCTACGCGTTTCGAGAATCGAATTTAATGATGCACCACCGGAAACACAAACAATATGTTCATGAATGTGGCTATAATTGCAGAGCGTCACTGCCAGAGAAATTGATATAAATTTCTTAATTATATCGATAACCTGATAATTTATGGAATCAGTCCAACGTGTTTTAGCAGTTCAACAAACAGCTTGCATATTACCGGATTTTCTGCAGTTGTAACATTTTGCATTACGAAATCGGCAAGTATGACGTGAGTCAAATCTGTCGCACGATTCACAATTCGCAATTTTGATGGAATTAGAATGAATTTTTAACACAGGACGGGAATTGTCGCCCTTCCAGTTACTTCAAAGTACACAATGCTTATAGCTGCAATACGCTGTTTTTAAACTAGTCATATTCATATTATAGGATTTATTTTCATAGATGATATGCAGGTTAGAAAGCTATGCTTTACAAAGACCCACAAAAAGTACTCGGGTCGATGGGCAGAAAATGGGAGGATCGACTATGCCAGTATATGATCCAACTATGGGCCAAAATTTTCCAAATAAAATCGATAAGGAATGACGTTGTGTCATTCAGCTTTGGGACGTCTTACACCGCCATAATCTCAATGTCCCTGCAAATGCATTATATCGAGTGGGGGCGAAATATGAATTTGCAACAATCAGATTAAAAAACAACTGATCAAAAAACGCATAATTCGAATATGCCCAATTAATTACCCGTAAATACCCGCGTATAGAGACGATAACATGTATAGGACGCAGTGGATATTTGAACCCTAAAAAACGATGTTGAAAAGCTGTTGTACCGATTGTATAGGACGCATCCTAATTTTAGTCCTTAATTTCCATTAATTTTTATAGAAAAGGTTGAACTTAAAGTCAATCACGGTGTGAACTCCATACAATGCTATGATCGTCGTGTGT
>JACCGJ010002955.1:0-11336 GCA_013407085.1 Atriophallophorus winterbourni | reverse complement strand
GTAGGTGGAATAATATGTCCAGGGGGTGGGAAACAGTAGTAAATATTTTGTATGCGAGGATGAGATCACTTCGCATTCTTCTTTGTGTAAGTGTCCTCAGCTCCAGTCGTCTCAGTCGCCCGGCGAAGGGCGTATTTTTGAGTCCAATGACTAGCTTAGCAGCTCTCTGATATATGGGATCCAGAAGTAAGATGTCTTTATGGAGTCATGGTGTCCAGGCTTGTGCGGCATAGTCTAGAACCGGGTGTATATACGTATTCATCATTAGTGGAAAACACCCCAGGGAAAAACGTCCAGATGCACATCTCAATCGCAAAAATCCTCGTTTTCTACAGCTTTTTGAATGACTAAACAGTCCGATTCGGGAGAAACAATCTCGTCCGCAGCGCTGGCAACAATAGTCAGAACTCGATTGTATTACATCACTTGCATGCTAGCAGCGTGATCTGCGTTCAGCAGCCAAGAGTTGTATCTGCTCCTCCCCAGCTTGCATACGACTTTTTATACAATGACTCCAATGTGATAGGTCAAGTGCAACTTATTCTTAACTCGCCGGGTCAATGACAAGAGCTTTCATATCTCTTTTGCAAACGTCTTTGTACCGCAAATGCGGTCTGCTCAATGGTCGACTTCCCAACCTGCTATCCAATGAATTACCAAAATGCTGGGCCCAGAGCCCTTAGACGACATAGACACAAAAGATCAATAATTGACTTTTCATTATTACAATAATCGTTCTAATTTAATCGATAAGTCGATGTTGTAAAAAGAAACATTTGTGTTTTAAAAAAGCATTTGAATCAAATCAGGTTTAGTATAGTGTCTTTATCAGCGTACACGAATTTCCAGCAAATTAGATTAATTTCTTCACAAAGCTAATAAACAGGCAAAGTGTCGCAGAATAAATACTGTAAGTGAGCCAACATACGGTTAGGTTACGCAGTCATAGACAGACATGCGAATGCAGTTACACAATTAACGAGGATATCTCAACATCAGTTATCAAATTGTCCCGCGCATCTTCAACTCCGAAACAGCCATCCTCTGATTAAAGATGTATCGTACCAGGTGAGGAATGAGAGAGTTTCTGAATGTATTAGTTCTTGAATAGGGAATAAAATATCAGCTTCGAGTGGAGGAAAAAGATTTGCAGGCAACAAGGGTCTTGTTTAGTGGATGTGAACTATCGGAAAAAAAGTTTTTCATCAACCTCTTCCGTTCACGGTAGTGACGATCCAGAATACTGTCTCGAATTGAATCCACGGAGACAGCTCAATCTTTAGATAACCTTAATACATCTTCGGACCAATAGAAAATCGTCTCACAGGAGGCCAGGAAAATTTATGGGGGATGCGTAAAGCTTGTGTGGAACGATGCGAGAAAAACAACAAAGAGTTTAATTACATTGGGTGAGATAGAGAAAGATCGGAGCTGAAGAGTACAGAATGACAACAGGCAAACATTCAGGAATTGTGTTGTCGCATGATTAGTCCAGCTAAGACTGTCGGATATTGTAACGCCAAGTTAGTTGAAGCTATTTTTATCTTTTAAACACCGAGCCACCGAAAGGGAACATGAGGGATGTTTAAAGCAGAGCTGAACATCGCTATCCAGACATGTGGAAAAATATCATTTTGTTGCATTTTGGAGGGTTCAAAGATTAACCAAGTGTGAATGACCGTTAACCGATGCTTGTAATGATTGATTCTAAAGCATGTTAGTCGACGCGTCTATTGTGGTTCTATTCAACAGCAACGTCGTCGGCGTATTTAACAGTGAGTGCAGAAGGGTTACAAGGAAGATCAGCAATGTAAATAGAAAATTAAAATGGAGACAGTATTGCACCTTGCAGGACCCCACGAGGAATCGATCTCGCGCTGGAGGTTTTGACATTCATGACTTTCGAAGTAGGACGCTTGATGGGAACATCACATTCAGGCAGTTTTCGGAGTGAGGAAATTCGGACAACACTGGCGAGCGCATTGGTGTAATCCAGAAAACAATGTTGCACATCTTGCTATTTTTGCTGTCAAGAAAACGTGAAATATGATCCGTAATCAAATCGACAGCATGAATTTTTGAAAGATTCTTGCGGTAGGCACACTGATAAGCATTATATACCTGACAACTGGAAGCCATTCGTCGTAACACAATGCTTTTAAGTACTTTAAGCAAATGCGAAGTTCCCGTGATCAAGCGGTATTTGCCAAGATCTTTCTTAATAATCATGGTTATACAGATAGGCTTCCAACATTCCGACATAATTGTTTTTTCCATGCAACATTTAAAAATAGATGCGATAAGTACCGAAAGTGCACAAAAAGACCTTAGGTACCTTGGTGAAGGGAGAAACGAGATGGGGCCAGAAGGAAGTTCTGTTCACTGTCATTATCAGCTAGTTTAGTGACGACTGTCTTTATTGCCAGGAAGTTTATTTGTATACACCTTTGTGATATATTGAATTTCAAGGTTAATTCTTTGGGAAAGCTGCGCAAAATGATCATGCTTTTTGAAGGCTTTCTCTTGTAGACTGCGTTGAAGTTCTAGGTTGGCGAAAGAAAGACGATTTTTGAATATTTTGAACTAGAAAAGTCCAAACAAAAATTGAGATAGGATGGTACAACATCACATTTTTTCGGAGATATCCGTTTCATGGAAAATATCGAAATCGGAAGTATCAAGCATGTCTCTAAGGGCTAAACTATTGTGATTTTTGCATGAGTATGACAAATTTTGGGTGCATTGGTGAAAGCGAATTCCAAAAGGGGGTTCGAAGCATGCTGAGAAATGAACAATATCTTTGACAGACAAGAGAGAGAAAACACAGAAAAATTGCCAGATTGATAATCGGGGACGACATAATTATCTATCAAATTAAGGGATTGAAAATTGGAAAGATGACGAGGTTTACACATGACGGCTTGGCAAGATATATCACGCTTATCAAAAGTAATCATTTGTTTAAGATCAGAACACCAGTCAATTGGACTATAAGTAATAATTTCGCCATCTCGAATTGCCAAAAGTCTAGTAGAAAGAAGTAGAAACCTCTAATAGTAACCAACACATTGTCAATTGCCAGGTATCTCAAAACATCACAACACCATTATGCAATGAACTTCTCGGTGAGAATTGATGATATTTCAGCATACTTGGGTCACAAGGAACGAACATTAGACTATAAATTACAACGTAGAGGCAAATATCTGTGAAAATCTGTCATAGTTTGTTACCTCCTGTAACGTGAAAAATCAATAATTTATATCGATCTCATTTGTACAGCTCAACTGTCAGAACCACTGCCTGTTACATGTGGTCCATCGAATGATTCTTCCAATTTACGTCGATTTTTCCGTCTGAATGAATATCGAAAACGCTCGTCTGATAGTCGAAACCCATCCACTACCCGACTATCAAATGTGGACACGTGCTCGGCATTCAAATTCAAACCTCCAATGTTGATCACCCCCTCCGTGGATGTGGAGGACTGCAAAGATAGCAGCACGGACAGACCGGAACCGAGCGTGGGACAGACGTTCGATTCGGTGAGTCAAATCATATGTCTAACGATCGATCAATGATTCGACAGACGTGATCGTAATTCAGCCAATGAAATTTGATGACTTTCTTACTAACCTTATGATTGGACAATGTGATTGAATTGCGTGAGAGCTGTTATTTATCGATTGACAGACACGTGATCGAAATTCAATCAATCTCACTATTCATCTGATTGGACCAAGTCACCTAGCGGTTTCGAATATTAAGCTCTATTCAAATATTTATAGCACTCGGGAGTTACGATAGTGCAGTTCTGCTCACGTCCCGTGAATTTAAACACCGCAATCTGTTTCTGACAGTTTGACGTCATCAGGTTTAGGTAATTGGAGGAGTATTGGAGTGTTTTTAAAAATTGGGTGGATCTACTAGTAGCTGTATTATAAAAACATTAATCCATTCTTATCAAAAATCATGGTTAGTTAGTTACGGCAAACATTACCAGTAACAACGAAAAAAGTGATGAATAGTATCCGCCTTGGAACATTGGAAGCAGTGTAAGCAAGAAAAAACGCTATATTGAAGCCCAATCCATGATCATTCGTGTGTTCAGTCAACCGTTGCCCGCGTTTCAATGATGATATACGAGAATCGGTGGTGAATTTTGATTTCAGTTGATGTGGTCTTTGAAAGCATGCTAGCTGCTACAATCGATGATAAAAACAAACATTTGCCGCTAATTATTTGTGAGATTTTGCACAACACATTACATTCCCTCTTCGAATTTTTTTTCAAAAAAATTTATTCGTTGTCCAGCTAGTTATGTAGTTGAAGTCAGTAATAGTTTCGTTTATCTGGGGTCTGCTTGAATCGCGTTTAGATTGGCGGTAACCATTGGAAACACAAAAGGTGTGATGATACATCCTAGGCTATTAGCGGGCTTACTGTGGCAAAATGCATGCAAATATCTGGATGTTTCCAGATTAATTGCTTAGAGTTACCAATGCATAATTATATCCACATGGAGCTCAGTGTTAGCAGAGCGGCTTCAAGTTGTGAGCAAAGTTAAAATTGTCACAACACTTCGATGGAACGACTTTATCGACAGCAAGTTTGATATTGAAAACATGTTGTTCAGATAATATCCGGAGTTACGGATTTTGAATGAAGAAAAATTAATTCATCCGCGTAGTTTGCCGCGGTAATTACAAGCTGTTAAATTTCGAAATGAGTTACATGGGGAGGGTCAGAATGAAATTTCGAGAGATCTGCATAGGTAATGCTAGTTGGGTCACGTTTTGCGGATGCCGGGCCACCGATATCCGAAACAGATTCTTGTTGCGACGCCATATTGTGATTGGCTTAAATCTCGGGGTTGCCAAACCGTCACATGGCATAGGAAGTTGAAGACCCTTACTAGTAACCTTTCCAAAGTCGACGCAGTGCGTCTTCCAGTCTGGTGTCCCCGCGATCAGATATTGCAATGGCTAGTTACGCTTCACAATATGTCCCGAAACCGTTTTCAATGGCGGTCTTGCACTAAGCATCGTCTTGCGGTGTTTGTTTAAACTTGTATGTTGTCAAGCGGAGTGACGAGAAAAGCTTGTTATGATGCATGACAGTGAAAGCCGCAAGGAAGCTGCCGTGCTGATGTCACACTACTCGTTCACGAAATTTGTTTGAATGTATGTTCCATTCGAGGTGTAGGCACCTCTTCCCAGTTTGTTTGTGCTTACTCTTCTATAGAATTTATTTATTTATTTATTTATTTAAGTCCCACCCTTCCCCATGTTTTAGTATTTTACTTTTTTCATGGTTGGGTGGCAGTTAACCATTCGATACGTGCTACCGGTGTAATGCTGTCTGTGATGATGAGTCATCTTTCCGAATATTTTACGGACACCTTGGGAATTTGGGTTGATCAAGTTTTCTAACATACAGAATATGACGGTATTAAAATCATTGTTCTTCAGATTGATTAGCACACGTTTTTCCCACCATGTTAGTAGATAGGTAAACTGACAAAATCCGAAGTAGCTACCCCGATATAACATTGGAACAAACGATAATTACGATGGTGATGATGACGATAGGTGTCATAACGTGCGTTAATCGTTGGAGGGATTTGACGTACGTTATTGATGGATCCTTGGTAATCGATTTTAGACATCTATTATTTTTGTGTGAGGGCAGACGAAAGAACAAAATCATGGCTAGTGATGATGCGATTAATCTAAGGATATATCCATGGAAAATGGTCATATTCCGAAAGATCTACTCTAAGGTGAGTTGCAATTAGGAAGTCGACCATTTGGCAGATAGCACTTGCGGTACAAAGACGTTTGCTAAACAGATATGAAAACTCTTTGCATTGACCCCGCTAGTTGGGAAGAACTTGCTTCCAACGCTCACATTGGAAGCATTGTGTAGAGCGTCGTCTGCCTGCTGAGGAGGAGAAGATACAGCTTTTGGTTGCTGAACGCAGATCCCGCCGCCGGCGTCCAACTGACGCCCTACAACGGAGTACTGATCATAGTTGCAAGCGCTGTGGGAGAGATTGTTCCTCCCGAATCGGACTGTTTAGTCATTCGGAAAGCCGTAGGACATAAAAATTCATGCGATTGTGATGTGCATCCATGGTCGACATCGACCGAAGGAGGCCAGCATACATACATACATATCCATGAAATACGGGTTTGGATACTCACAATGTATATTTGACATTGGTGTGGCTGTTTCTGACATGATTCAGTTGATTTCAAACATGAAAGCATATCGAAAGTGAATGCTGTTTCCAAACTCAACATCATTGTACGTGAAAACACAACACGAACCTGGAGAAACAATCTCCCTCAAGGCGTTCTTAATAAAGCAATCCGTACACGAAATCTTTAAGCAGTTTGCGTGGTCTATGTTCAGCAACCGGAAACTGTATTACTCTTTCCAAGCTTCTACACAAACCTTTCTCCGTAAAATCAATAAAATTGTCTCATATATTACATTTGATTTATCACATGTTCTCGTGAAGAAACAAGTCTAAAATGTCCTTGAAATGTTATTCAAATCGAGCTGTTCATGGTTTACAAATCAAAATTAAAATCAAGTTCTATATTAAGTTGATAACATTCTTAAACTAGAGAGTTACTAAAATTTCGGAGGAACTAGAAAAATAAAATCTTAAAATTTCATAATTTGTAGCAGAGGATTTCGTATCAAATAGACCAAACCAATATAAAATTATTTATTCTTTTACTTACAATCAATTGAATCAAGCATATCATAATTTAATTTTCATTGGTTGATAACAGTCAATTTAAGACGGTCACGTATATGATTCTGATTGGACAAAATTTTTATCGTAGTGTGACTTTGTGTGAAGGTTCTGATTGGTTCAAATAAATCATATGCTTGTTGGTTGGCTGAAAGCGGTGTGATTGATATAAGTTTAGCATGAAATTAAGGGCAAAGTAGTAAACAATCGAATATATTGAAAATAATACATGACTCACACACCCCGCACTTACACACCACTATCGGTTTCGGGCAGTTTGCCGTCTTCTGGTGGAGACAGTAAAAACAGGTTCACTGAGCCTGGCAAAATCGTAAGCCATTAAAGCCACTATCATTTAAGTCTCGTACAAACGAAAATATTGTTAAGTTTTAGAATTTGATTAATTAATTAAGTAAACCATTTCGTCGTTCAAGCGATGCTTTCAAGAGAGAGGCATTAATCATTGTTCAAATTATTCTTTCTCACATGCGCTACATCAAATGTATGTCACAAAGAATTTTCAATTATCATTCTTATGACAGTGACTAGTTAGTCAAAGCCCTCTATGGCCAGTTTGATACAGTAAATTCTTTATGGTCTCATGTCCGTGAAAAGTGATGATCAGGATGACGTCATTTGTACAATATCTATCCAACCAACTAAAATGAGCCTAAGTCAATTCCGATCAATATTCCTACGTGTCAAATCACATGAAGGTCTTTGAAAACTGACTGAGTTTTTGTGGACCTCACTCACTCACTCACTCAGTCTTCTCCGTGCCGGGTGGCAGATGAAGCGAAGACAACCGCACGCCAGTGGTTCCGGTCTGCCGCTGCTTCCGTTGCCGTCTGCACCGTGAATCTTTGTGCATGTAGTTCGCGTTCCAACGTTCTGCGCCAAGTTTCCTTGGGCCGTCCCCTTTTTCGTTTACCTTGCGGAAGCCAGTGATAGGCTGCATTCGTATGCGAACTGGCATCCATCACGCAGACATGACCGAAACATCTCCACCGTTGTCTTTTGACTACGGTAGATACCACCTCCAGACCTGTTTTTCTCAGGAGCTCTTCATTCGAAATGGTGTGTGGCCAAAAATCCGTAGAATCCTTCTCAAGTACTTAGTTTGAAACACGTTCATTCTGCGCTTAATGGCAGCGGTCGTCTTCTAGCATTCCGATGCATATATCAACACAATCAGAACGTTGCGCTTGAAGAGTCTGATCTTCGTGGTAATGTTGAGAGCGTGGGATTTCCAAATGGAATACAGCATGCGGAATGCTCGGTTCGCCATCCGGATCCTTCTCCTGACCTCATCTTCACAATCACCATTTACAGTCAGTTTGCTCCCAAGGTAGACTGTATCTAGAACCTCACTGAGCGGTTGACCGTCCACGAACACTGGTGGTTGCTCCGGAACAATCTTCCGCATTATCTCCGATTTGCCAGCGTGGACATAAAGAGGATTAATATAAATTCCAGTCAGGATATATATTACTTTGATTGAATATCGAATTGAAAAAGCTAATTAATAGTTTATTCATCTTACAACCTCTGTGGAATTCGAATAAAGCGATTTCAAGGTTATTGTTTTCTCGGCCTAATTGGCCAATGATACAACGAGTTTTTAAGGTCAGACGCTGGCTCAAACACGTGAAGTCACATGATGTTAACTGGTGGTAAGAATTATTAACCAATAACTGGAGAAGCGAATTAGGATTACGTATCGGACCAAAATAAGGCCCTTTAATGTTAAACAAGAATTGAGCGTGTATATGCCACTGTTAGATAAAGGTGCTACGAGCGACAAGTTCCGTTGCATGTTCATAAGCACGTACTGATAGGAGCGAATCCAATGTCATCAATATAGATACTCGATTGCACGCAATTCCTTTAGAGCAAGCAACGTGTGTGGTTTACCAATACGTGCAAATGAAGATTCCTGTTTCTAGCCAATCTGATGAGTGCAAACAGCATACAAGCGCTTCTTGTTTACCATTCCTACACTGTTTCAAGCGCATGCGGATCCTGATCTTACTGTCCCTATCTGATGAGTGCAAACAGCACGAAATCCATCATGATATGTGTGTGTGATGGGAATGCATGTAAACGTGCTTTTTCGTTCATGGTCATGGGTTCAAGCCATGTTTACATGAGTGTGAGCTCATGTGATTGAACAGGTTGGTCGTACAAACCTTATCGTAGTGTACCTACCTGATGAGAGCAATCAGCACAAATACGGTCGGACCAAAATAAATTGTTCAATCGGTTGGTATTTAATTCTTCTCTTTGTCCATTTTTTTCCTTTTTGCGAGAGGGTATATGTTGACCAGTCTCTATATGTCTACCATCTATAGTAGCGGAGTGGATATAACATTTAGGTCTCCATCGGAAGTTCTATAACTGGAATCCTGCAGCAGACGCAGATTTCTAAAAAAAATCAAGTTACGTCTAAAACAGAATCACGACGTGATACTTTATAGTTTAGACAAGATGATCAAGAAAAAATATGCTGTAACCGATGACATTTCAGGTGAGCTGTTGAACTACGTTCACCTCTTCTGAGCTTGAACGAAGCATGAATTTCGTTCACACACACCCACGACCGGTTTCCTTCTGTTTGCACTCATCAGGTAGGGACAGTAAGATCAGGATGGCCGACAAGTTGCGCATGTATACCCTTCTTTGATAATGGTTGGTACCACTGACCTGTTCAATCACATGAGCCCACATTCAAGCAGACAGGCTTTAAACCCATATCAATGAACATAAAGGGTCATTTGCATGCATTTCCATCACAATAACACAAACCGCGGCCGTGTTCGTGCAGTGTGTATTCGTCTTGTAGTCACAGTAAGATTAGGATCCGCATGCGCTTAAAACAGTGGAGGAATGGTAAACAAAGAGCGTTTGTATGCCACTTGTGGATAAGGCTGGAACGACCAACCTGTTCAATCACATGAGCCCACGCTCATGTAGACTGGGTTTAAAAGCCATGACCGTAAATATAAAACACATTTGCATGCATCTCCTTCACACAAAACACCCCACGACCGGTTTCGTGCTGTTTGCACTCATCAGGTAGGGACAGTAAGATCAGGATTCACATGCGCTTGAAACAGTGGAAGAATGGTAAACAAGTTGCGCTTGTATGCCACTGTTGGATAAAGTTGATATGACCAACCTGTTCAATCACATGTGTCCAAACACATGTTTAATGGGGTTAAGCCCATAACCATGAAACAAAATATTCATTTGCATGCTTTTCCGTCACACAAAACACCCCACGACCGGTTTCGTGCTGTTTGCACTCATCAGGTAGGGACAGTAAGATCAGGATCCGCATGCGCTTCAAACAGTGGAAGAATCTATTCACACATTAAGATAGATGTGTTCAACACACATGTTTGAACTGAAAAGGGCGCATATGCATTAAATTCCGTCCCAATTATTACATGGCTGGATTTTATGAGTACGCTTGATTATCAACACTCAACCATTGTCAACAGTGACCCACAAGTTCAAGTCCAGGAATGCGGATCCTGATATTACGGACCTCACTCAGCACAAGTTAATTACTATCAGCATATGTCCTAGACGCCGCAACGTAGAATTTAAATGACTTTTAACTGCTCAAATAGACAAAGGAATCTCGGGTAACGAATTTCTTTTACTGTTACAAATAGATTTCAAGATTATGGTGTCGATAATGTATGCAGATTATCCTATTGCCAGAGGCTAACAATATGCACGCAACTGGTTCATTGCCACTTGGGAATATGCGCGAAAGTTTCGGTTTGAATTCATCTGGGAAAATCCGTCGTATCTTGTACATATTGTGGATGGACAAAGTGACTAATGCTGAGGTGCTTTGAAAAGCGGGTCTACAGAGCTGTTCACCCTACTACGACAGCGACGCCTGCGGTGGCTTGGTCATGTCTATTGAATCGAAAATGGTCGTATTCCGAAAAATCTATTCCATGGTGAGGTGCAATCAGGAAGTCGACCATTGGGCAGACCGCACTTGCGGCACAAAGACGTTTTCAAATGAGATATGAAAGCTCTTGGCATTGACCCGGCGAGTTGGGAAGAACTTGCTCTTGACCGCTCACTTTGCAGGCATTGTGTAAAGCGTTGTCTGTAAGCTGGGCAGATACAGCTGTTGTCTGCTTAACGCAGATCACGCCGCTGGCGTTCAACTGATGCAATACAACAGAGTTCTGTCTATCGTTGCAAGCGCTGCGGGAGAGACTGTTCCTCCTGAATCGGACTGTTTAGTCATTCAAAAAGCTGTAGAACATGAACATTCATGCGATTGTGATGTACATCAATGGTCGACATTGACCGAAGGAGGCCAACAACAACAACAAATACCGGTAGTCAATTTGATTTGATGGTTCAGTCGATTTCCAGCCCACGTTACGGAGGAGGACCCGTTTGCCAGTCCTCGACGAATTGCGGCTGACGTTATCCATCTTTTTATTTCGCAATTGTCGTCATCGAACTTCTCGGCCCCTCTTCTTGTTTCTGTGTTGTGTCAGAGTCTGGTGTTCTGTAGATCATCGGAAAGCTC
>JACCGJ010002954.1:0-21134 GCA_013407085.1 Atriophallophorus winterbourni | reverse complement strand
GGTACTGGTAGCGCAAAGTTCTTTTCCGAGAACATATACGAGATTACACCAACTAGAAGTAGGTGGCGATCATGGAAAACAACTAGCACGATCAGCAGACGGAAAGAATCGGGGTTACGAAAAAGAGATTGAGTTTGTCTTTAATACAACGTGTTTCCAAATACGAGGACTCTAAAGAAGAGCATGCCTGGAGAAGTGCACGTGAATACTCTATTGACTACAAAGCCATGACAAAACGTAAACATGGGAGACCGCAGAGAATCTGAAAGGTGTAATTTTGCAAGCGATTGAACTAGAATCAACACGCGAGCTTGCTTAAATTGTCCGGTACCGTAAAGTATAAAATGTCTCATACGTCATACTGCATTTAAAAGTGGCCAAGTTCACTAGAGGCGGTACCAACAGCAAACGATAGCATGTTTTATCGATTCCCGCACTGCCTTCAAATACGTAGACCGCAGTTGCTTATGCGATATCATGCTACCAGATGGTGTGCACTTGAAACTCGTTAACCTAGTTGGAGTCTATTACTACTCTGGTCTACTAGAGCTCTAGTTCCCAGCTACGGTGAAGAATCTAGCGAAGTTAATTTGCACACAAGGGTCAGCTGAGGCTGCATGCTATCGCCAGTTCCGTTCAAATGTCGTCGACTGCATTATGAACCAGGCATCAACGAACAACCAAGCGGTTCAAGTTTCGACAGATTTCTGAACTCGAATACGTTGATGATGTAATTGTTCTTGGTGAAAATATCGAAATGCTGCAGACGCTTTTAGAAGGCATTAGTAGCTTCGCTGCAAAAGTCAACTGCCAGATAAACGTAACAAAATCAAGGCATTTTCAATCACGGTTACACCAGGCGTCCAGCTATGAAGTGACTAGCGCAGTCTGATTGAATATCATCCAGTTTTCAAGTACCTCGGTTTCGGTATGCTACCCAATAGCCAAGCGAAAGATGACGTAACGAGAGAAGTTGATCGCGCGCATAATGTGTTCTTACAGTTGAAAGGCATCCTTTGGCGAAGGCCTGGGAGCAGTTTTAAAACTAAAAAAATGTGTTAAACAAGCAGCGGTCCATCCCGTACTACTTTATGGTATGGTATGGTATGAAAGCACAAGCCTCATCCAGGCAAAGTGCCGCACAGTCAGAGACTGCACGTGGGCTAAGATACTGTCAGGTTGCCCAGGCCTAGACAGATATGAAGTGGGGAATTAAAATAGAAATGGTAGTGAGACTCCAGCGTGTACTCGCATGCAGCTCACTACTTTATGGATGTGAGACGTGGCCGCTGAGGACACAAGATATACGATTTTTGGAGGTGGTTGACCGTTGGTGCCTTAGGGTAATATTGGCCGTCCGATATACTGACCGGATACCTAATACAGCTGTCCGGACGCGATGTAGCGGGATAACCCCGCTCTTCGTTTACATATAATGCGAAGATTGCACTGGTTTGTCTACGTAGTGTGACAGACCGACTCAATGCTCACGAAACTAGTCTTCGACACTAAACTCGCCTGTACTTAACGTTGGCGACAAGGCGGGCAAGTGAAGACCTCACTATCAACGGTGAAGGAGGATATAGATGGTCTGAGACTGTGTACCGTCTACGACGTTAATAGGTGGGAACGCGACCGGATTATGATCTGCAACGATCTCGCCCCCCCAATCGACGCGCGTGGGCTGGCATAATTCGAGAGGTATCACGCCGGCTAATTTATCTAGCCAGCAGCAAGAAAACAAAGTGAAGTAGGTACAAACGAACGTGACTTTCTGTTAAAATAACGGGTTGCCCGCGAACTCTTTGCCAAAGTTGCTGAGATAACAGTGTTGGTTAATGAAGCGCAGAACTATCAAACACTCACGAAGAAAGTAAGAAGGCTTTCAACGCTAGAATGCGTGGATTGTTCCGATGTAAGCACAAAGAAAGTGATTGTAGGACACAATGAATGGGTCTTTACTGGAAAATTCACACGTGACAACAATAAAACTTTGTTATGATAGTAAATAATAAACTCCAGTTTTTATCAAACAACAAAGTGAAGTTGAAAAAAGCGATAATGGCAATGCGACTAGAGCAAGTAGGCCATCGAAGATGCTAATCAGTAACTTTCCGTTTCGCATGAGGCTACTTGCAGTGGACAAAATCCCACATCGATATAGTAAATTAACAGTAAGATGCTCTAGAAATAATCCGCGAAGAAAGTAAACAGAGAGATGATAATAGTAGTTAACACTTGAATGACGATACCGCGCAGTGAGAGAACATGATAGGATCCCTAGCAAACGTTCACAATCAAAGCATAGAAAGCGAGAAAGCAGACGCTAAACAAGAGGGGCGGTAAGAATTCCCTTAGAACAATGAAATTGCAATGAACCATTGCAATACTAGGAACCAAAGGGTAAGCTTAGCTCATGCTTCAAACGGTATGCAATTCTCGTCACGCTAACTGAAAAACCACTTTCCATGACATTTAAAATCCAAGCATTTTATCACTAAACAGCACTTTATTACTTAACAATCAGGCGCTTGAAATTGTAGATCGTTTTACGTATCTCGGTGGTTGTATCAATAATTCTGCACCGTTAGATGACGAGGTCTCGGCACGCATTTCTAAAGCGACCGTAGCATTCCGCAACCTAGGTCACCTCTGGCGTCAGAAAGGATTATCTATGTTACTCAAGGGTAGAGTCTATAAAACGACAGTTCGGGCTGCGTTACGGTATGGGTGCGAAACCTGGATCTTACGTGAAGAACATATTCAGTGTCTCCAAGGATTTGACAACCGATGTCTCCGCAACATTCTAGGAGTTAGCTGTTACAATCGCATACGGACCGATGATCTCCGAAATAAGTTGTTCGGTAGTAATGTTGATATAGAGAAGCAGATCAACCATGCATAGGTTACACTGGTTGGGTCACGTTTTACGGATGCCGGACCACCGACTTCCGAAGCAGATTCTTTTTGCAACACCACATCCAGATTGGCGTAAATCTCGGGGTGGCCAAACCGTCACATGGCATAAGCAGTTAAAAACCCTTACTAGTAACCTTTCAAAGGTCGCCGTAGCGCGTCTTCCAGACTGGTGTCCCGAGATTCAGATTTCGCAATGGTTAGTTACGCATTAGGGAGTCCCGAACCATGTTGAGCGGCGGTCTTGCACTAAGACTATTCTTGATGTGTTGCTTAACCTTGTTATGTCAGTGGAGTGACGAGAAAAAGCATTTTGATGAATGACAGTGCAACCGCAAGGAAGCTGTCTGATGATATCGCTCTACTCTTTCACGAAACTTGTTTTAATGCATGTGCCATTCGAGGTGTAGGCACCTCTTCCCAATTTGTTTGTGCTTACTCTTCTAACAAATCCGTAGCAATTTAAGTCCCACCCTTCTCTGCCTTTTAGGATTTTACTTTTTCATGGTTGTGTGGCAGTTAAACATTCGGTACGTGCTACTGGTGTAAAGCTGTCTGTGATGATGAAAACTCTCAAATGAGCTTCGTGAACATGCACGAGCGCAGTATGACCGGATAACATCAAATCAATGTTCAAGAAATTCAATATCTACTGTTGAACACACTAAGCGTAAATCAAGTCAAATCCAGGTTAAGTGATGAGTAAGTGAAAATGTCCGAGTGAGTAACGTAGACGCAGCATGTTTTAACAAACCTGAACAAACAGCGCTCTGGAATTTTTCATCTTCACAAATATTCACACCACAAACACTACGACAACTCACTATCATTCTTACACAACAAGACCGAGTTCGGGCAGTTTGCTCCAATCGAATGGACAGAAAATGGAAACAGCGGTGGGATAGTAAACAAAATTTGACCTAGATCTGGTACAGCCAATCGTAAGATGATCGGTTGAACCTGTGAAGCTTGGTCGAACAGTGAAATGCGTTAAATAGGTTAATTTCATCTCATTCACTGACAAGGTAGACTGTACCAATCTGAGGAACTTGTTGAGTTGTCTACCAGTATACCAAGATCACCAAGAAGATTGACTTTCTGCCGTATACAACCCAAAGAGCACGAAACTAGTGTGAGGGTCGGTAAAGTGACATTAATCAAATTTTCTGCGATGGTCAGCTTTTAGTAGGTTTTTCAAGGGCAATGGAGGAAAGCAGCTCGGTCGTCGATTAATGCATGCGAAACAAATCAATAGCATTTTAAATAGAAGCTTTATTTTCTCACTTTCGCGCCGTATGCTAAACATCGCCTCAAGTGGTGATGATGGCGATAAAGCAAGGAGGCGGTCATTGAGCTGACTGAAACCCAAAAAACGAAGCTACCCAAACAATTGCAACGTTACAAATTCCACGGGGTAGTGGCATCGCAACGAGATGTGGAACATTCAGAGAGAGTGAGAGAGAGATCTGGCCGAGGTGAAACCAAGCTAGCGCGCGCGCACACACACCGGGGCAAACAAAACAAACGATCCGACATTCGAGCTTTCGCGACAAACACGCACCGATGAAGCTGACCGGAAATCAGTTCAAAGAGCCAGTCGCAGCGCCGCAGATAACACGGGCATCACATCGGTTGCTAGCTAAAAGCGAACGCTACTGTTCCGATCAAAGTTGCTATTTATGTGACAAGGTGGAAGGGATTCGGGTAGCTACGAGCTGGTTATAATGACGAGTTGTACCTAGGCAAGCGGTTGAAGGCACACAGGGTTAGAAACCCAAATGCAGCGGATGGCCAATACATTGTTGAATGAAGAAAAGTTGCAAGGGATGTGCGGGCTATCGCAACAGGCTTTATTACCTGTAGAAAGACCATGCGCTGGCGCACCACAGCGGGATCAACAATGGCGATGCCCATCAACACAGACAACGAAATACAAAACAAAAATGAACGCGAAGAAGATGTTTGAAAGGAACTAGGCAATCAGAAAGTAAACACAATTCCGAAGAACAAGATGGCGAGTTATGTAACAAAACAGATAGTACCCACAAAATAGATGCATGTGAACGATTTTCATCATACAAGTTTTACGAAACTGTCATAATGGTAGTCAAGGTTAAGCAGTTATACTAGCGTTTTCAAACAGGAAAATTCAAAGAAATCTCGAAATCGCACAATAAAAGTTGTTTTGGGAAAAGTGGACTGGCGATGTAGACAAGAACCACGAAGATTAAAATGTACCCGAAACTAACAGAGAAACTTCAACTAAGTTGTCATAGGCGGGGGTGGCAGTGGGGATAAGCTCACACTGTCTATAAAATGCTCCCATATGGCGCGCGTCTCAAATAACCTTTGACAACCAATTCCAGCTTCTGGTCCGCACGAGTGGCTCCCCAAGAATGGAGGAACTGTTTCTACCAACAAGAGAAGGGGCGAGGGCGAGTGATTGGCGCCTGAAAACCAGTTTTCTTCAGGGAGATGTAGCTCGTTAGCCTGGGAGGGCATTTCATCTAAGGGAAGGAAAACCCTAATTATCGACCTCCGCTGACTTGTGGGATACCCGATCGCGGAAAAGGCTTCGGGAGAAAACCCTGACGAAAAACCTGGAACAGTCTGTTAGACGGTTAGTTGGTACACACCACCTCTTTCTGGCAACACCCTCCTGCCTTGAAGGTCGCACTTGGTTTTGCAAATGGTTGAGAAGCTGACTCGAACAAACGCCGAGTGGCGCTGGGGACGCCACTTTGTACCCAAATTCTCACGAATCTTCATGACTCGTGGACGGCAGTCGACGCGACACATGCTCTCCCTGCGCTTAGAATTTGCGCGGATCTCGCCTCTGATAGTCGAACGTTGGCGGTTGCAATCCGTGACATCTACGAAGCCGACTCATCCTCTAGGAGGAGATGGTAGCTCAAAAGTAAAGGCTCTGGAGCCGCATAATTCAAGGCAAAGTGCCGCAAAATCAAGGACTACACGTGGGCTGGACTACTGCCAGGTTGCCTAGGCCTAGACAGATCTGAACGAACGGGAAAGCAGCGGTGAGATTTCTGCGCATTTCCCCATATATCGTAGTCACGATGGCAAATCTATCTAGCACACGCGGTTAGGTTCAGAGTATCAAAGTACAGCACGACTGCCTATCCGTCTCACTGTGAAATGATCGAGCAAGACAAGCAAAAGGAGACCAACTCAGTCTGCTCATCATCACCAAACAGTCGACCGTATTATTGTTGTATTCAACTTCCCGAGACAGCAAGAATATCTGGTTCTAGTTCTGGTAGTCATTATCATAATCAGAGACAGCACTACACCAATAGCACGCACCGAATGTTTAACTGGACGTACAGCCATGAAAACGTAAAATCCTAAAAGATGGGGAAGAGTGGGACTTATAAAGATACGGATTATACATAGAAGTAAGCACGAAACAAACTGGGATGAGGTGCCTACACCTCGAATTGAACATGCATCCAAGCAAGTTTCGTGAACGAGTGTAAAGTCACCAAGTGGAGACAGTGCTACACACAGGAGTAAGTACGAAATAATCAGTTGCACGAGCAGGACAAATTGACAGCATTACGTCCGCAATCGTTCCGAATAGCGAGGCACACGTGAAAAGAAATGTTGCAAGATCGATTAAGCTTAACGCGGGGTAGCTAGGACACAAGTTTTTTCCAAACAATGCGTTCAGACGCGACAACGATATCACGAAATGTCTGTATAAAGTTCACGGCAGTTGGTTGCATGAGCGCCAGGCTGTTTATCGCAATCTACAACAAAACTGGACATGAAACGATTGTCGGAAAAACATAAGCTCCAACAACCTTTAGACCGGGAAATTACGTCTCGACCATGGTACACCGACAAGAGTTACACAAAACGAACAACAAGTAAAAAACGGTAAAAACTCATAGGGAATACAGTATATAAAAACGTGTTGTAGACACGTAAACCAAAAAAAGGGTCGGGTGAATTACCGTTAGGTGCGATTCCGTTTGGGCCGGCAGGGATTGCTGGAGGCACCACGGTGTAACCCGCCTGTGAAAGCGCTTTCAAGACCACCACGAGCGCCACGGAGCTAGCTCGGAAGCGAATGTGCTGTGGACGTACACACAATTCCTGATCACAGGTGTGTACCATGATATTTGTGTCTGTGCTGGACATGGGCAACCCATGATACAGCATCCCGACAATCGTATCCAAGCGCCAAACCTGCAGCGACCGAATGAAACGTATGAACAATGTGAAACGGACAAAAGCGTCAGAGTTCCTGCGTACCAGGTAAACCACAACCAACCTTGTCTGAGCCCTTGCCTCCATCGATACGGCGCATTCGACCTTTCGCGTCTCCGCGACTGATAACACAAGAATCAGGGTCCTTCAAACTATCCTCACTGCACAGCCAGCATTTGAGAAACCAAAATACAGAATCAGCCGGGAGCTCCTTGTACAATTTCTTCAAAAGATTGGCGACCGCGTCGCTTTCTGCTGCAGCATCCATTTCCTGAAGGAAGGGAAGGAAGAAAAGGAGTGCGTGAATATTGAGCACCTAGAACGGATCAATAGATGAGAACTAGGACGCGAATTGGATGTGCAGCTGTTCGAGAATCCATGCAGCAAAACGAGATGACAAACAGATGGATTGAAGAAACTGGGTATACCAAAGTGATGTGTTGCTCACATCCCCCAAAATTATTGGGTATACGTTCACAGCATGTGGAATCACGAGTGCTAGATTCAGAAGAGAGAACAAAGCTAAATTTAAGAATCAATGCTCTATGAGACGTTAAGGGGATCGAAAAATGACTTGAGGGGAGCTCCAACGTCAGTGTACACACATCAGCTTGAAGTATGAGGCTAAATTTAACATGCATTCAACGACGGCTTGAACGGAGGATAAAATGCTAAAGTTCACATATTTTACATCCGAGCATCATGAAAACAATAGCGCAGTATCGGACACCAATAAAGAATGAATGATGGGTACCTCGCCACCAGCTAATAAATGGAGTTTACACGCTGTCACGTCATTCAGATTGTTCAATCAGTCTTATCACATTTGTTTCGCCGTTTCTCATTGAAATTCGTACGACTGTGACTATGCAACAAGTCACAAAGCAGAGAAAGAGTACGAAATTCAAAGCAATCAGGTTTTATTGATTTTGTTCGTTCAGTATGACCTTGCAAAGTGAATCACCTTGGTATTATACTCGGACACGTAGTTCTTGTGAGAGAAACGAAAGCTAACACGATCAGATCAAATAATCTAGGTGACATTCGTGAAAGTGCGAGAGTATACAGTGACTAAATGGTTTTCACAGTTCAAGTCGAACAACAGCTAGAATTTATGTACGAAGAACCAGAAGCAGACAGACAGATAGAAGCGCGAGTTGACTAAAACAAGATAAAACAGTGGCGGTGGTAGAATGCAGAAAATTAGCACTTATGGGTTGGAAGGGCTCACAAAGAACCGCTTTGGAATTGTACGAAGCATTCCGCATAAACAAAGGCAAAATATAGAACCGAAAGGTAAACTGCTACACCGTTACATGCTGAAAAGTGACCTAGTTTAATCGTCAGCTCCATTAGCGCATACTGCTGCAAATCGCAATGCATAAATACAATCTTTTGACAATGAATCTTAGAATGATGTGGTACTCCACATCAAATGGCTCCCAACTGGTACATGACCCAAGCTGACGGTTACCTATCACAGTTCAGCGTGATTGTGTGGCAATGGGATGTTGGGTTATTGGATACAGTAACTCGGTACTCGGCTCATGGCAACTCATATGCACCGCGTCTATGCTAACCGGAACGCACACGAAACAATCTGAACACTGTCAGCAGCCTCACAATATCCGAGAAGTCTGCTTGTATGTTTCGTATTAAAAATTTCCCAGGTCAATCGAGAATAAATGTTTCCGTAGCCAGCTCAGCCAAAGTACAGACGTGACATACCCACAGGTGAGCGGATATTTCGCCAGACCCTGGTCACTCGTGTTAGACTGATGTGCATACACACCAAATTAGGCGAATCGACCACCGATCCGGGTCATGCCTATGTGACGTGATACTCCTAGACTTACTATAGGCTGTTTTCCGGTAAGTTAGAAACAGAGGTAGTGGATTGAGGGCTACCTAGTCATATTCCCTACCTTGACTATCACAATTAGTCTGACGAAGCTTCGGTGAATATATCGAAACGTTACTCCAAAACTGCTTTAACCGATTACGCACCAATTTCGTTCCATAATGAATACACAATTGACCCAAAACATATTCCAATCAAATACTGTGCACATTCCACGGAAACAACAAACGTACATGTCATTGATTGATCTCATCGAAACGAGTAAGTTGTGACGCGCAAACGAAAACACACTGAGCAAATCAATTAACACGATCCGTGCAGATCGATGGGATGTGCAGGTATGTAAAGAAACAACCAGTTCCGGTTCTACAGAATAATAAGGCTGGCGAGAGATGATTCACCGGCACAGTGTGAAGCGTCGTCTTCACGCTGGAGAGAAACAAATACTATCGAGTCCCGATTATCGCTGTGGAGCATGATTTCATCGTGCACTTGCCAGGACAACAACGAGAGTGGTACAAATAACGAAACAAAGCACGATTGGCTAACAAAATTGACAATTCACCGAAAGTTGCCCTAACCCATACACATCTAGCTGGCATGTATCCTTCTAGTTGAATTATCGCCAGATGTCTTGAAGCATATACTAAACTGTTTGTTACAACCGCGCTTAGTCACAGATCCGCATGGGTTCGCCAACAGAAAGTGGAACAGAAAATCCAGATTAATGTGTGCACTAGCAAAAACGTCAACACATCATTACGGAAAACATTACATCGATGATAGGTAGGTATAAAGGCATTATGAAAAATCCTTATTGGGATGGGGTGGGAGTGAGAAACGATGGAAGCTGGACTATTAGAACAAGGTGTCTACATTTCCGAAAGAATAAAGCATTTGGGAACGTTTTGTGAGCTGACAGAGCAACACTATCAAAATCTATCTATTCCTACTACGTTCAATTCAAACAAAAAACTACGAATAAAATGTATATCGAAATGACGAGAGCACTTTGACAGTATCTTAGCCCACGTGCAGTTTTGACTGGCGCTACTTTGCCTAGATCAGGTTTGTGAATTCATACATAAGTTGATTACAAGAGGCAGTCAGACGGGAAGAAGACTATATTACTTTTGCAAGCGATCCATCTAAATATCTCATAATGCCACAGGAAGTTACGCAGTTGCACATAGTTGAAATTACAAACTTGAACAAGCAATAAATCTTAACCAAAAGACAAAGAGAAAGCCGCGCTTATACGACGGCGATAACAACTGCTGTTTGCCGCATGGCTAGCAAATACCAAACGGCAGTCCGGAATAATATCAACCTGGGAATCCTCCGCATAAGCAAGAGATGAAATAAATCACTCTAACAACCTTAATTGAATAAAAAAGAACGGGTAAGAACGAACAATGCGTGATATACGAGAGAACGAAAATCCCAAACTAAATTAAACGATTAAATGAAGCCGTGAAGCATGACGGCTTCATTCAAATCGATTAGTCAAACCGATCGCGAACGTATCAGTTGATGATAGGTGATACGCGAATACAAGGTGCATATGTGTGGAAAATTTATTAGGATCCGCGAGAGGATATTATACAATGGCGATATGTGAAAACGGTGGCCGGTCACTTAATCGCCAGACACTTAATCCACAGACATTAAAAACTTCAGACATTTAATCTCTAAGTCACTTAATCCCCGGTCAATTAATCTTCAGTCACTTGATCCCCGTGGAAGGTATTTACAATAAGAATTTATTTAAATGACTCTTGAGTAGCAAAGGTCGAAGGACATTAAGTTACATGGGAAACGAGTTTTGGTTCGAGAAGCAATCAAATAATCGCAATATTAATTGGAGATGTTGTAAGTTTGTCGCACACAAGTGTAGAGCGAGATAACTGACATCTAACGATGAATGCAGCATCAGATGTCATTTTAACTGACTTTGAAATTGTAGCTATGAATGCATTTCGCTCAAACTTCCCATCCGCAAGAGTGACTGAATGTTATTTTGATCCAAGCCATGCAACGAAAAATATGTGAACTAGGGATGAAAGCAGATTATGAGGCAGACGATGATTTACGCCTCATGATTAGATCCTATCAGCGTTTGCTTTGTGCCGTTGAATGATGTAATCGACACATTTGAGATTTTAGCCAAATCTATGCCTCAAAGTGAGAGGATGAATGAACTGTTATCTTATTTGGAACATACTTTTGTTCGAGGTCGACGAGAAAAATTTTGCAACAGCTATATTCCAATCTGAAACGTGGAATAAGTATGAAGACGCAAATAGTGGTGTTGCCCAAACGAATAATGCTGGCATCATGCATTAAAGCCACTCTTTTCTTGCCAACATCCCACCATTGGACATTCAACGGTTTGCGAAAGGATTGCAGACAGTATAAGGCCTCTGTTCTTCAAGCAAGTGCTGGGGTTCATATCAAACAGAAGAAGAAGTATGCTGAGATATTCGCCAGGACATCTCGAGCAATTCAGCAATACTCAACTACGGAAAGATTGACGTTTTTAAAATCAATTGCATATCTCTCCTGCTAAATAAATTCATTTGAACGTATTCTGCATTCTTCAAAAGCTAGCAAACTGAGGATTAATTGACTGGGGATGAAGTGACTTGGTGATTAAATGTCCGGGGATGACACGTCTGACGATTAAGTGTCAGCAAACCGTGAAAACACCTCCTACACATTAAGGTGACGGTTCTTATACTAACACAGTTAGAATACGTTATCGGGATAACGTATTTGACATACTAGCATGTATGACATTAAAAGTAACAAAACCATGTAAACCTCAATGTTCCCGGAATGTCTATTTTGAAGAAAGACAAATGCCGCTTGGTAAAGAGACCTAGTATCACATAAATATTTCAATCGAATAATCCATGCTAAGTCAGATGGCTCGATTGAGTTAGGAAATTATGAAGCAGTGGAGCATACACAGTGAACTGTTGTTTCAAAACGAATTCCATATTATTTACAAGCGAGTGTAGTTTTGAGTGAACCCCAAGGGCAAAGCATATGAAACGATTATTCGAGCAGTGTTGTACTAATGTGAAATCTAAACTCTGAAAAACGAAGAACTTAGAGGTTTCTATGCATCCGATGGAAGCTAGCTCACACAGATTGCAGCAGTTTGTGGACACCATCTGGTCCGTAGCGCATCTATCCGAAATAGATAAGTGGTTCGGATGTAGTAAAACAAATTATCGTGCCCAAAATTCTACAGCTGCGGCATGTACTTTTGGTCAATCGCTTTTGCATGCTACTCCCAAGTCATTGTACGATGGGAACTGGCACGTGATTTGCTCAAACAAAAGAAGGCAGTGTGAACCAAACGGAGTGCAGTTGAGACTGCTCGTGCTCTGGTTGCTGTCCGCGCTATTCAAGGGCACAATGCTTGCTTATTCTCTACTCTCTCTCTTTCTTAGCACTCTCCGTGCCGGGTGGCACATGAGACGAAGACAACTTCACGCCAGTGGTTCCGGTCTGTCGCTGCTTCCGCTGCCGTCCGCACCGTGAATCCTTGTGCATGTAGTTCGCGTTCCAACGTTCTGCGCCAAGTTTCCTTGGGCCATACCCTTTTCGTGTACCTTGCGGACGCCAGTGAATGGCTACCTTCGTATGCGAACTGGGATCCATCCTGCATACATGACCGAGCCACGGATCTGTTGTCTTCGTTTCCGTAGCAATGAAGGTTTTACGGGATAGGGTTGCTAGCCCTAAGCCCAACCCTCCTCCTTTCTCAGACGGGCTTGGGACCGTCCTTGGCGGAGTTCTTATTCTCTACTATATGGCTGAAAATCGTGTTGAGTCGCATCTTATACTTTACCGAGCGGAGTAGCGGGGGAAAGGTTTCTGTGACACATGGTAATGGAACCGGTAGGAAACTGATGTCGTTTTATTCCTCAAAAAAACCAGATTGAGACTCGGACTTACTCCTATGTAGGTTATTTTAATTTTCAAGTAATGAGTGTCCAGCACGTGATGATTAATACAAATCAAATGTTATCCTCGATTATGATGATTAAAATGACTTCGTCATGGGTTCTTACAAAATTTACCTAAATAACAATATGCTAGTTAGTTAAGTATATCAAAGGCTGATATTTCTATGAAGTCATAACCACCCCGGCAAAACTAGGTAGAAGTTGTAGGCGAATAACTTATGACACAAACTTAAACAACAAAAGTTCCCATTTTAATTTGAGATTAGAAGTAAAAGCGATTGAGTTAACACAACCTACAATTCTCAGCTCGTTTGCTCTTTGACCTAATAGCGAGTAGTCATTAAAATCACACAAATTTAAGACAATCCAACACTACATCAAACAGAGTACAGTTGTACAGACATGAAACTATACCCAGCGCTTCACATGATCACGCGTTATAGCGGAAGCACAAACTAGTAAAAGGTCATTCAACAAATGATAGTGGAAGAAGATAAAAGGGCCGATAAACCCGATACTGACATACACGGGCAGCGGTCTGAAGCAGAGTAAAAGTGAACGAGGCCACAGAGCCGGTGAATGAAAATAAAAAATTACCGCGGTTGACATTCAGGTGGGTGAGTCATTCGACGGGGAGTGTGGATACGGCGACGAAGCGTGTTTAATGAAGACAAGCAGACATGACAACACGCACCTGTGCACGAAAATAAATCTAAGGATAAGCTGTATGTGGCGGATTCAAGGCCAATGAAGGATGGAGAACACAGTATTGTGTTCCTAGATTCGTGAATCACCGGTGTGAGGAATTAGGCGAATCATCACATAGTATAAACTCATTAGAAGTAAAGCATTGTATTAAATGGGATGAATCAGCATATTAGAACATAAAAGGTCCGAAGTGTAAATCAGACATTTGGAAAAGGCCCATCTGAATAACAAGATTCTACTTTCATTGAAAGATCTTTGAAAAACGATTACACCGTATACAGTATAACCAGAAATTCATTAGCAGCACTTCCTTTCACCATAAAAGATGTCAAATTACCACATGGCGCTCGCCGGATGGAAGCCAACCTTTGGCCCAAATCGACCATATCGCCATAAGTGCTCGCTGGAGAGGTTGCATTGAGGACTGCCGCTCCTTTTGGAATACCTGCATAGATTCTGATCATGCTCTTGTGCGATGTAGGTTCTCGTTAAAGTTCTCCAGTACGAAGCCTTCGAATCGGAAACGCATTGTGGTCGAAAAATTCTCTCTGCCTGCAGTTCAAGACATTTATAGGACCACCTTGAGTAACACACTCCCAGTTGCTCAGTGTGCAACTGCCGATGAAAGGTGGAACAAAATAGCAGGGATTATGCGAGCCGCTGCAATAACAGCCTGTGAGACTACACAACCAACCCAAAAGTCCCACTGGATTTCACAGCGCTCTATAGAAATTCTTCACCAGCGACGCCAAATACCTCATGGTCCTGGACACAACACAGAGCGTAGACGCGTGAGGAATGAACTTAAACGGAGCTTAAGACTAGACAGAGAAAGGTGGTGGCTAAATAAGGTCGAAGAAATGGAAATAGCAAATAATGCGGGTAACGTGCGAAAACTCTTCCAACTTATTCGATCGACTGGGCCTACGAAAAAAGGAGTGAGTGAGACTATCGCTGAAATAGACGGTACTCTTATCACTAATAAGAATCGCCGCCTCTCACGTTGGGCCGAACATTTTGAAGAACAATTCAGCTGGTCGCCTGCAACAGAATCTTTCCCTCATTTGAAGCAGTGTGATCCTTGGTCTGTTAGCGTAGATCCCCCTAATGATTTAGAAATTAAAGAATGTATCGAATCCATGAAACGATTCAAAGCTGCTGGCCCCGATGACATACCACCTGTCTTGTTCAAAGAAGGTGGCCAAGTCCTAATCAGCACATTAGGCGATCTCCTCCGTGAAGTGTGGTTATCAGAATCCGTCCCTCCGAGTTGGGGCGAATCGGTTATCATACCTATATTTAAAAAAGGTGTGCGAAGCTCATGCTCTAATCATCGTGGGATAAGTCTCACTCCCATCATTACGAGATTATTAGCGTCCATATGTCTTCGAAGATTAACATCGCATAGGGAATCACAGATCCGAGAGCAGCAAGCTGGCTTCCGGCCTGGCAGAGGCTGTGTCGATCACATTTTTACTCTTCGACGGATCTTAGAACTGCGGCACACTTATCGACAGCCGACAATAGCCATCTTTTTAGACTTCAAAGGAGCATTTGATTCAGTCGATCGAAATGTCCTGTTTAACACCTTGCTGTGCAAAGGCGTTCCGCAAAAGTATGTCAACATACTACGTGCACTTTATGCTCATACATCCGGATGCGTTAGGGTTTACAACGAAGTCTCACCTAAATTCCACACCACAAGTGGCGTCCGACAAGGATGCCCGATTTCTCCGTTTTTGTTCAATTTTGTAATTGATGCAATTATGGAGTTGTGCAACGATTGTGCCCCAGCTTTCGGAGTTCACATTATGCCAGGCGTCAAGCTTCTCGACTTGGATTATGCTGATGATATAGTTCTGCTCTTCGACTCGTACACAGATACACAGGAGATACTGAACAAGCTATCTAGTATTGTGCCCGCATTTGGAATGCGTTTTGCACCCTCTAAGTGCAGCGTTCTGCTGCAGGACATCGACATATTGAGCAACACTTTATTATTTGACAATCAGGCTCTTGAAATTGTAGATCGTTTTACGTATCTCAGTAGTTGTATCAATAATTCTGCATCGTTAGACGACGAGGTCTCGGCACGCATTTCTAAAGCGACCGTAGCATTCCGCAACCTAGGTCACCTCTGGCGTCAGAAAGGACTATCTCTGTTACCCAAGGGTAGAGTCTATAAAGCGACAGTTCGGGCTGTGTTACTATATGGGTGCGAAACCTGGACCTTACGTGAAGAACACATTCAGCGTCTACCATTATTTGACAACCGGTGTCTCCTCAGCATTCTAGGAGTTAGCTGTTACAATCGTATGCACACCGATGCTCTCCGAAATAAGTTGTTGGGTAGTAATGTCGATATAGAGAAGCAGATCAACCTGCATAGGTTACGCTGGTTTGGTCACGTTTTACGGATGCCGGACCAACGACTTCCGAAACAGATTCTTTTTGCGACGCCACATTCTGATTGGCGTAAATCTCGGGGTGGCCAAACCGTCACAGGCATAGGCAGTTAAAAACCCTTACTAGTAACCTTTCCAAAGTAGGCGCAGCGCGTCTTCCAGGCTGGTGTCACCGCGATCAGATATCGCAATGGCTAGTTACACTTCAGGATATGTCACGAAACCGTGTTCAGTGGAGGTCTTGCATTAAGCATATTCTTGGAGCGTTTGCTTAACCTTGTATGTTGTCAAGTGGAGTGACGATAAAAGCTTGTTATGATGCATGACAGTGAAAGCCACAAGGAAGCTGCCGTGCTGATGTCGCTCTACTCGTTCACGAAACTTGTTTGAATGTATGTTCCATTCGAGGTGTAGGCACCTCTCCCAAGTTTGTTTGTGCTTACTCTTCCATAGAAGCCGTAGCAATTTATGTCCCACCCTTCCCCATCTTTCAGGATTTTACTTTTCCATGGTTGTATGGCAGTTAAGCATTCGGTACGTGCTACCGGTGTATTGCTGTCCTTGATGATGATGATATGAAGAATGCTAACAGTTGCCCGTAAACACAACTGGTGGTAACTGATGGCGTGGTGTTAATTCACAGGTCAAAGTAAGGGGTAATTTGGGGCAGTTTTCCTTCAGTGAAAAGCAACATGATGATTTACATTTTCAATAAATAAAAGATGGATAGCACGTATCCACGCTTGATCGCAGTACAACAATGGCAATGTAATTCTTAAAAAGAAGGAAGTAGGTTAGACATACAACGCGCATCGCCAAGGTTGCTACAACTTTGACACACAGAGACTACAATCGCGAGTGGCGTGAACGACTTTGACGAAATCGACAAGGCAAAATTTTCACCGGCTTTATCGAGATGCGTGATGACAACATGAAATATCTAATCGTGAAGATAGTGTTCGTAGTGAGTGTATGCGACATTGTCATCATCGTTAACACGGTCATCAGATCCACCCTATGGGACTGCTCACTTCGCAATGGAATCCCATCGAAGTACGTCGCTCTCCTAAAAGACTCATACACTCATACTCATAGGGAGGGTAAGGACGTACGATAGCCTTTCAATGCTATTCAACACTACCACGAGTGTAAGACAAGGCTGTTTAATCTCCCAATTCTTGTTCAACTTTGTCATCGAGGACGTCCTCCGGAGTGCTCTTAGTGGTTTCTCCACGGCTGGTGTTGAGCTCCATCCAGGTAGGCGTCTCAGGGATTTGAGTTATGCTGATGATATTGTCGTTCTGGGCGAAGACCAAATATTTATCCAAGAGGTCAGGACATGATGGCAATGGAGGCATCTAAGTATGGGCTATTCTTTTCGCCAAGCAAGTGTAATGTGCTTCTTCAGGACTGGTCAGGTGAACTGCCAAATTTTGCTATATATGATGTTGTTCTCGATCATGGTGAGCAGTTCAATTACCTAGGAAGTATGGTGGTTGCTGGGTGTCGGATAGAGAAGGAAATCACATCTAGAATTGCTAAGGACAGATCGGCATTCACTAAACGTAAGTGCTTCTGGAAGAGACGTGATTTGAGCTTGAGTTTGAATAGAAGGATATATCTCATATCGGTAAGGACAGTATCGCTTTATAGGAGTGAATGTTGGACAGTTCGCGCAGAAGATGTTAAGAGACTGGAGGTCTTCGACCTACGTTGTTTGCGAAGGATTGCTGACGTTCGGTGGCAACACCACGTTTGCAACTCTGAGGTCAGGAAACAACGAACTAGCCTTCAGACAGCCATTAAACGACGTTGTCTCCGCTGGTTGGGGCACGTCGTGCGCATGAAACAAGAACGGTTACTACGCCGAGCGCTTTATGCGTCAGCTGATACAGATAGGAAAACAGTGGCTGGTGGTCAGCCGCTAACTTGGAAGTGGCTTGAAAAGCCTCACTTCTGGTTTAGCCAAGGTTGTACGAGCGCGCTTGCCTGGATGGGGTGCATGAGAAGGTGAGTGTTTGGAGCGACACCTTGGGAACGACGGCAATGAACAGACATCAATCCATAATCTCTATTCATCATAACATTATTTTTTGATCGGTCATAAAGTATAATGGAAAAACAAATATATTCACTTTTCTTTTTTCACTGTTTCCCACACGTGTACTGTACATTTCATTGTTTCTTTTGAACGGCACCATATCTGTATCAGATGGATAACCGAAAACTAAATCAGTGAGTCTCAATGGAGGTATTCATCGATATTCGAACCGTCTGCCACTGGGTTGACCACACCACGTAAGTCGCGATTTTGAAGGACTTTAGTAGTCAGTCGATGGGAGAGAGCTAACGCGTCCGGTAGCTTACCACAACTAAACTCCACTTCATATAAATGACATGTTTGTGAAATTTCTCCGTTCTGGTTTAACCAACGAGGAAATCCTCCGGAGAGCTAAAAGCAGTTTATCTACAAGTGGTATTAAGATTCATTTATGTGAATGTGTTCCGGAGCTGCCTTATACCGATGATATTACCCTGCTAGACGAACACTCTTTATTCGTACATCATAAGCTTGAATTTTTCACAAGAGAGGCATGCAAGTATAGGATGTATTTTCTCTCATCATCACTATCGAGACATCATCATCATCATCATCATAAAAGACAGCAATCCACCGGTAGCAAGTACCGAATGCTTAACTGCCATACAACCATGAAAAAGTAAAATCCTAAAAGATAGGGAAGGATGGGACTTAAATTGCTACGGCTTCTATAGAAGAGTAAGCACGAACAAACTGGGAGAGGTGCCTACACCTCGAATGGAACATACATTCAAATAAGTTTCTTGAACGAGTAGAGCGACATCAGCACGGCAGCTTCCTTGCGGCTTTCACTGTCATGCATCATAACAATCTTTTCTCGTCACTCCGCTTGACAACTTACAAGGTTAAGCAAACACTCCAAGAATATGCTTAGTGCAGGACCGCCATTGAACACGGTTTCGGGACATACCCTGAAGTGTAACTAGCCATTGCGATATCTGATCGCGGTGACACCAGCCTGGAAGACGCGCTGCGCCTACTTTGGAAAGGTTACTAGTAAGGGTTTTTAACTGCCTATGCCATGCGACGGTTTGGCCACCCCGAGATTTACGCCAATCAGGATGTGGCGTCGCAAAAAGAATCTGTTTCGGAAGTCGGTGGTCCGGCATCCGTAAAACTAGACAGCATTAAACCGGTAGCATGTACCGAAATCTTAACTGTCATGAAACGTTAAAACAAAAATCCCAAAAGATGGAGGAGGGCGCGGCTTAAACATCTACGAATTTTATAGAGGAGCGAGCACAAACAGACCGAGATGAGGTGCCCACACCTCGAATGGAACATGAATTTAATTAAGTTACGTGAGCAAGTAAAGCGAGATTAGCATGATCCGCTTGACAACTCAAAAGTTTAAACGAGCACTTCAAAAAGAGTTTCGGTGCAATACAGTCGGTGAACACGGTTTCGAGATGTATACTGAAGCGTAAATAATTGCCATTCTGGTGTCTCTCTCAGTTGCCAATAAATCTTTCGCCTTTAACTAAGGATTTCTGCGGGAAAGCACAAGACAATGAGTTATTAATTTCTAAGTATGCATGTATATATGAAATCACAAGTCTAATCCTGACAAGACAACGCGCAGTTATAGGCTGCACGTAGGTTAAGATTATGTCAGGTTGCCCAGGCCTAAACGGATATAAAAATTAAACTTGAAACGGTGGGGAGTCTCCAGTGTGTTTTCCCAATACAGCTTACTAACAGAGGTGATTACTTTACCACGGTGTTGTCTGCGCAGGACAGAAGTACTACAAGATTGCACAGCCGTGTAAACTCTAAGTAAGTGTAAAGTGTAGATAACATGTAGTTTATCTATGAAGTTTGACGGCAACTTGAGGAGGGATAGAGTATGGAAATTACGTGTAGGATTGCCGAGGTGAGAACAGTCAATATCAGGTTTAAGTTTCTCTAGAATAGAGATGTATTAGGCTTTAGTCTAAATAGAATGATTTGTGCCACTTAAGTAAAAGCAGTATTAATTTACGGGAGTGAATTGTCACCATTTCAAAACAGATGTTTGGTAGATGAACGACTTGATCTCCATAGCATTGTAATGTTGAGGTCAGGTGTTGTGTTCTAAGAAATAATGATATAAACTTTTAGACAGCAATAAACTGACATCTCCGTTTACAGTATAATTCCGTCGTGATTGTACAACAGTGAAGCAACGAAAAGTATTATCGATTAAATGGTATCTTTGATTGATGATATGGATGATGGTATAGGTGAGTCGGGTTTTAGAACGGCTACATAAATAAATTTCTTTATTGGAAAGCAGTATAAAATGATACAATGCAGATTATGGAATGGCGAGTAAAGTCTTGTCTCTTAAGTTCCCAGAGACACGCAAGATGACGAAGCAGCGCAAGTAAAGTTTGTATTAGCACACGTTGAATTCCCAAACGGGATGAACTTACAAAAATGTTGCCAAATTTATTTAAAAGCAGTGGCGTTTAAGCCAATTTTTTCCTACCAAAACGTAAATAAATACAGAATGTTTAGTGTCGCAGATTTACATTATGTAGAATGATAGACAGACTCACCAGGATGGATATAAGCAGTAATATATGGACGATCATCCTTATCATGTATTATGCATGAAACCACAAGCCTGATCAGGGCAAAGTACAGCTCAGTTATAGATTCCACGTGGGCTAAGATATTGTCGGTTTTCCCAGACGTAAATAGACATGAGGGAAATAGAAATGGTAGTAAGTCTCGTGTTTTTCCAGATGGTGCGCACTATTAGTGACAGCGTGCAGTATTTTTGTGCTGTGCGGCTAACACCGTGCTAAATTGATTGATCACCGGTAGTGAGCTGTATGCTAAAACACGCTGGAGTCTCACTACCATTTCTATTTTCTTTCTATTTCTTTTGTCATATCTGTCTAGGCCTGGGCAACCTGATAGTATCTGAGGCCACGTGCAGTCTC
>JACCGJ010002953.1:0-33781 GCA_013407085.1 Atriophallophorus winterbourni | reverse complement strand
GATATTGCTTTCTGGCATGCTCAACTGCAAAATATTGAAAAGTTTAAACCTTTTAACCGTCAGATGTTTGAGCGAAATTAACCGTTGTAGAAAATTGGAATTTTTGCAATACACGCTGAAACAATCGGAAAGACCGTTGTAAATATTCCATTCACAAGAAAATGATGTTTATTTGTCTGCGCTTATCATAAATCTCACCAGTTTACATTAGCCAGGACTGCACTACCTCAAACGTTCAAGAACAAGCTGGATGAAATGAAAAAGAACTTGACTGTCCGCCAATTCCGATCGCGTTCACAGTCCTTTACCAAGCCATTCTTTGACTTACCGTTTTGAGGTGGTCGTTTGGCCAATTCCGCGCGAAAAACATTTTCCCGAGCGGTGTCGGCACGTTCGCCCGATGTTTTGTCCAAAACCTGGGAAGCAGTAGTTTGAAGTTGAAAAAAACGCGATGCGGGCTCGTGCAACCAAATGAGGATCTGTAAAGTTCCCGGCACCGTGAATATATGGAAAAACGATCACTTCCTTTTATGTATGCGGCCGCTGCGCAACCAAACTATATCCACACACCGAGTTCAGGTTTGTGATTTTATAAACATGTCTACAAGTAAGCCACAATATTTCGATTTTTAAACAGGATCCCAACATGGTCATTACGTGAATGTATCTCTATACTGACTCTGGGGACTATTGCTCAAATTACCGTCAGCAAGTGAAAATTGAGGAACGTGAAAAATATTCTCAAATAGATTACACGTTGCGCTTAGGTACTCTGAATACGGAATAAGAACCACGACTTCTTTGTCTCTACCCCACGAGGAGCTAAATAGCAACGCAAATAAGGATTTATCCTCGAATTCGCAAATAAATGGGTTTAGCACAAAGTCAGAACGGCGTTCGAGTGTCAGGTCACGGATACACACACCTGATGAGCGGCAATAATCGCGTAACCGGTCGTGTGCTTCCGTCCTGCTTTTCGAACTTCATATACTACTCTAGTTGAGTGTTTAAAAGCATTTGATGGAGCAAGGCACTAAAACTGAAAGAAAAACAACCGATGTCCATAACTGTTTTGATGTTGAACGAAGACAACGCCGACGACAGACTGGCATAAACCGCGCGATAACTCATCGTCAGGATGGCCGAGCGGTCTAAGGCGCTGCGTTCAGGTCGCAGTCCACTCTGTGGGCGTGAGTTCGAATCCCACTTCTGACAATATTTTTTTCTCAAACAAAGCACGTTTATCGTGTACGACTTATACAGATTTTTTATTCGGCTTGTCTCTGTTGCGCGCACAATATGGACTAATCAGAATTAAAGACCATCCGAGCACCAAAAATATAACGAGATTATTCAGTAGTGTTTATATGGCAAATTACTTACCTGTAGTGCTGCAATAGCTACTTTACAAGCCAATGGGTTGCCACCATAAGTGGACCCATGCTCTCCTGGTTTTATGCACAGCATCACTGAGTCGTCAGCCAGTACTGCAGAAACCTGTTTGGAAAATATAAAAACGTGACTACTGATTTTGTATGAGTAGTTTGGTGTTTATAAATAGCAGACTGAACCACAAACTTACCGGCAGTAGTCCACCGGAAAGAGCCTTCCCAAGTAGAACAATGTCCGGACGAACTTGTTCGTGATCCACACAGAGACGCCTTGAGTAAAATGAAAAAAAAACCAAATCAGTTTGGCACGACACATGGTAATTGTGCCATTTGATTAGACTGACTAGTGAACCATCGCTAAAGGTAGACAGACACTGAATGGTTTTACGCCCGGATATATCGAAATCCAGATTCAATATTACGCAAAATAATTGATTACTTGCTGGCTCCTTCTCAACTGGTGGGGCAAACAAAGGCTACTCAAATGTGCCAGTCCGGAGAACAGTTCATAAACGCCTAATTGCGAACGGTCAAACGGTGAACAGTAGCCCAGGTCGTTAAGGCGTGGGACTACAATGGTGTTGGTCGGGGGTTCGAATCCCACCCGAAGCGGAGGAGGATATGCACTGCTGATGAGCTCAAATAAGAGCGAAACTCCAGTTCAGTGCTTCCACTATGGACCGTCGTGATCAACTTTGTGAATCGTTCAATGGTCTTGGCACGGATGAGTAGTCACAAACATAAACAACATTCTCTAAACGTCACATTGATTACTTCTCCCAATCAGTAGCATTCCCCCATCTCTAAAATCTCCGAAATCCACACATATTCAATAACCCAAAATAGTTCTGTCTACGATTCATCACCAGAGGTTGCGAGCTCAACAGAAAACACACCGTTCGGACAACTCACTTTCCCGTTCGGCACAGACCGGTTTGTATCTCGTCCGCAATGAACAACACGTTGTACTTGTTACATAACGCGCGCACCCCCTTCAAGTAACCTGGCGACGGTACTCGAACGCCTGCCTCGCCTTGTATCGGCTCAACCATGAAGGCGCATGTACATGCGTCTCGCAATTTTTCCTGTGGATAGACAACAAAAAAATGCGCTCGAACAAACAATGCGAAAGTTAATATGGTTGAAAGAATCGAAGGAAATGATTGGAAGCGAGTATGACTTGTTATTCATCATTCTATATTGAGAAAAATCTACGGGGAAGCATTATGTCGTAGCAATAGAAATTCCATTCATTTAGTAATTCAGAAGGTTGAGTGAATATCATACGGTTCGCGGCAATGATGGATGGCCGCGGTATAGTTATACGCACACTACACGACAACGTGTGAGAAGTACGTCTAAAATTGGCCTCGAATGAGCTCTTGTGATAACGTAAAGATACACGTCGTTGCAACCTATCCCCAGAAGCATATGGCACAACTTGCTTCTCCCAACCTACGAATTCGGGAACGAGTGTTGCGCTTCGATTCGCTAACATGGCTAGTTGTCGCGTCGAAAGATTGATGACTCTATCGAATTTGACACAGGCAAGATTCGCTAATTGGGATGCATCCCGTTGCAAACGAAAATCATATGTCATCACACGCCAAGGTGATGTTCAAGACAAACCGGTGTCGAATGCTTTGTTTATACACCCTATCCGTCACACTTGAAATCCACAATCGGGAAGAGACGTTTAACAAAGTCCAGCTAGGTGGATGGATGGTAAACTCCATTCCACTATAAAATCACTGCTACGTCAGGTTCGGGAAGTATATACCCAAAGTGAGTGCAGCCAAACACATATAGGTTACCAATTTTGAACTGTCGCTCATATTAACCGCTCACGCTCTAAATGGGATTTCCAACTACTTGCCCTAATCAGTCAGATTAGATTCAACGGATGGTGACCAAAGTTTGGATTTAATCACGATTGAACTCAACATGATTGACCTCTGGGTGGTTAAATTCAGGCGTGCCTAAACCATAATTATTTTATCGATAAAGACGGACAACCGATTGAACTCGGGGGAAGGGGGGTTGACCTTATAGCGCGACGTGATTTGACATCAAAATTCAGTTAATTAGACTGATGTTGGCAACAATTCATAACAATGACCAGGGTTGAAGCCATGACAACCGACGAATCTAAATCCGGAATTAGAACCAGCCATGGAGCCAAAAATTAGGCCTCCAAATTCCAAACCCATTAACCCCGAACTCCGAAAACCGTCTTCAAACGAGATCCTTCCCGTATCATATAGGTTTCATGATTAGATGGTTAACAGACCGGCCATTTTAACACGCAGCTGAAGAAATGAGTTAATTGCGATGATGTACCCCATGTTGGACGATTTATACTGGACATCAACACGAGGGCGAGTCCTTTAGACGAAATAACGTCACCAAGTTCGCTAGGATTCGCCTCAACCAAATAAACCGGACCATAGGCGATCAAAATATGCAGTGGCTATGTCTCAATGGACCTTCCGAGAAAAACATTCTCCTTTATGCATAGCCAGTATCGGTATTGAAGTGACGCTTAAATGTAGGCATCCCGCGATAGTTTTACGAAAATCTCATCAAATCAGAAGAAAACAATCCCTGCTTTAGTAAAAGTGATGACACATACCTCAAGCGCGTTCAGGTCGTCATACGGTACCACATCGAATCCCGGTATGAACGGTCCGAAACCACTGTAACACGTTGGGTCCGTGGACGAAGAGACAGCGGCTAGGGTGCGGCCCCAAAAATTTCCCTCAGCGAACACGATACGCGCTCTGTTCTCGGCGATCCCCTTCACATTGTAACCCCATTTCCGAGCAAGTTTACAAGCCGTCTCACCGGCTTCAACACCTAAAAAGGCATGGAATTGGCTTCTGAGAAGGCGAAAACTATTGTACGAGTGAAGGTTGCATATAGACCTGTACTTTTAGGTAAAATGGATTTTTCCAGGTTTTTCAACTAATTGGAGTCAATGCATGAGTAGAGAAGAGCAAACAGCTTAAGGAAAATCGTGAAACCATACTGGTAGGTGTGTATGAGAATAGAAAGAAATAAAAATACATGCATTGCTCATAAACAGATCGATATTAACATGTTTGAAGCGCTGTTTGAATAATCGAAATCCTATCAATATAAACTTATTCACTGTACAATGTAAATCCAGAGCTAATATATATATGAGCATCATACAGTGCCACATCTTATGTTGAGATAATTATGCGTTGATCATGCATACGTTGCCACATATACCCTATATTCGACCCGCAATAAATTTCATCCAGGGTATAATTTGTCTAATTCGTTTTTGTAATACAAAGGCATTCATTATCTCCATCAGCTTTATCATGAATGCTAGCCTTCCTTTCATTTGATACTGGCTATAGTTATTCTGTTTGTTGACCTCGCAATTTTTCCAACAGCATCAACATAACGAAGCGCATTTTGACGTAACAATACAATGAAGGATAGCATTCTTTCTACATCATTGTTCACTTTTCAAACGCCTAAATACCTTAGTCTGCTTCACAAAGATCTTCATTGTTCACATATTTTGCACAACCTACTATTTTACTGTTAAAAATTACTTTACCAACCCATTATTCCTACATTAAATATGTTTCCGTCATTCGTGGCACACAAACGTTTTTTCTCTCTATATAACAGTTGGCATACAAGTATAACCTTGTTTTTTCTCTCGTTTCACTAGTGCAAAATCGATCGCTGCCCGTTTCACCCAAGGCACGGCTTTTTTAAATGTCAACGGCCACACATTGATTTTATCGATCAGTCAGGCTAGTACCACGTGACCATCCATAGCAAAGGTCAAACGCAAGTATTGGGCGATTTGTATCACGAGTTGAACGCAGTTGGACAGCAGAAATCGCTCACAGGAAACGAAACAAGAGTGAAGTAAAGATAAGGCCAACAGCGGCAATGTTGACCGAAGGAGATAAAAAATGTTGTTTTTGTCTGAGGTTTAGATAAAATGGGTCACGCTTAATAACGCCCGAACAGCTGTGAATTTTTCGGCAAACAAAGCCACCGAGACATTGTGACACGAAATATTTTCACAGAGTGCGGCAGAAGTGTCAATGATCCGTTTGTCTTACGATGGCTAATAGTGCAGAAACGAGTGCATCGACAGACAATCGTGTGAGCAGTTTTGTTGATATTTCAGTGGCTCTAGTACCCATAGAATTTATATGGTCTAGATCTAGGGGCGACCCATAATGTTAAAACTAAACAAATATGTAATACTTTGCTCACATCCCCCCCGATAAAAGATGGAGTGAAGGGGGATTCAGTTTAGGCCTAGGGCCAAGATAGCAGAGAGAAGAAGGGAAGCCTACGCATTTTAGTAAGTAGAAGAGTCGGATTGAGTTATCGTGATTGGTGAGGTCTAGTTTATCTCTACTATGTTCTGTAAAATGAATTATATACCGTGGTTAATTACCACAGAAAACGTCATAACGGCCAACGCAGATTACTAAAAAGTTCTACACATTTGTTGAGTTAAAAACAGGCCTCTCTTAGAACCAAGTTTTAATTTCATTTTGGAGTGGATTCGGAAAGTTGTTTCTAGGCCTAACGCAATAAATGAATACGTCATCAACCTATCTGAGAGTAGAAGTTGAGTTTAACTGTGAAAGAGCAGATAAGTATACTTAAAAGAAGAACGTATTCGATTGATTTCTACCAATGCCGAGCTACCCCCAAATAATGCAAAATCCCGTCAATGGTATGGTCTATGCTTTACGCAAATCTACGAGTTTTTCCAGATAATCAACATTAAACGCATCTATCTATTCGAGGGAGCAGTATTTGATAGTTGACGCCTTATTGTCTAGTTATTGCAAGCTCGTTAATCGGCACCCGTTCGCATCGAGAGACCCAATCTTATGTTCATTTTCAAACAAATTATTAAACAACTTTTGCAAAAGTTGTGGCTTGTAATTTACTAATTGTTTGTTTGATATGCAATCTTCCGGGAATCACCAAGTGGAGTATGAAACCTGATTTAATAGTGTTCTTTGATTCCAAAATGAAAGGAAACTAAAAGACCGATAAACACGCTAGTATCGAAAAAGAAACGAAATGTTTCGTCAGCTCATGAAAACCACTGCAACACTACAACAAAGGGTTTTTGTGCCAACAATATATTTTCGGGGACACACCTACAGACGACCAATCAGACTAGCGACCGGCTTGCTCCCTGGGATTGAACCAATTTATGGACATGGCAGTTAGTTGACCGATCGGCCCGTTCGATCATTTCAAATCTATCTACGAGCAAGCTTGAACCAATTCTTCCGACTACACAGCTGATTTGTGACTGAAGGAAAATATCGATTAAATAATATTATCGCCTTCCTATTGGTTATACAAACCAAGGATACGGCCAGCACCGTATTCCGATCGATACAAATTGAGTACGCACACAGAATTTTTTAAATTTTTTGAACAAGGAGATAAGGCTAAATTGCCGCGGTAAATGTTCCATTAACCTTTGAGCGCAGTGAACATGGGCCTTCAAATCGAGCAGTGTACATTTTGAAATTATCTTGGACAAATCACTATTCTCCTTTGAAATAAAATTAACAAGATTAGCACCGGCAAATTTGCTGAGCTGATATACGAAAAGGATCATAGTTACTCAATAAAATCGACTGAAATGACCGATTTTCGACGCGCTCAAAGCTACTGGAAGGTCAAACATGAATGACCAAATCAAGCAACGGTCTATCGGTCAAATGTTTAGATAACCGATGACTCAAACGAAATTTTCAATTTACTATCGGGGTTAAATAAACTAATAACACATTTCCACTGAGCCGATGGGTTAAAAGTTGACCTCATGACCAAAAACGACCTTCTTATCAGGTCATTCATCTGGATTTTTCTGTTATCCGTTTTGAGATTTAAATAAATATGGCTGTTTTTGAAAAAACTGGAAGGAGCGATATTTTCTAAAATAGAATGCATCGTTATTGATGCAAATAATTTTCGCAGAATGTATAAAATCACAAGCAAGGCAATTTCTCAAGGTCATAGACTGCATTCTGGCATCGCAACTCTGAAGTTGCCCGGTCCAGATAGGAAGGGGACATCGACATTGAGAACGAGATTATCGCTGCATTCAGTCAAATTATCACACCCAAAATGAATGACAAAATTCAATTCGCAAAATTTTATGAATCAAAACAAACAATGTGGCCGTGTGACCTGGAGAGCCTAGATAAAATAGAATATTTCATCGACAATTTAGACAATTGAATACTTATATTCAGAAAGATGAGCAATCGATAAATTGTGTGCCGCACTAAACAGTTAAAGTTTTGAATTTTCATTGTGTCTAGCCTTGAGGGATATAAATTTCCAGTGAATAGTAGATTTATGGTAACACAAATTTGTTTAAAAATTCGAAGTGATTAATACAAGGAGGTAAATAAATGAACGGAACAGAAGAAAACATTGATTATAACGTTGAATGAGGATGATAAGCTTATATTTCGGTTTAACATATTTTCACTTGAAATAATGTTGAAATAAAATGTTTTTTCCTCACAATTTGTGCACTATATTCTGAAATACATCAAAGCTAATGTCTGCATTGGGATAATTACACCTAGACATGGGTGAGAAATCTTTTAACAAAGCAACTGACAAAGACCGAAAAGCAGGTGTTTGCGAAAGGACTAAACTTTAATTATCGGGATGCCGACGCAAGTGAATTCTTAGCTAGTTTGGAAGATATAATCAAATCTCAAGATCTGGATCAAGACACAAAAGAATATGCCCGGCCATAAATCATTCACGCATTACAGAGAAACGTACAACACACCATATATAGCTACGAAAAAAGAAAAGCTTAGAAACGACCAGAACATAGTCATTTTACCCGCAGACGAAGGGCAAATGACGGTAGTTATGGATAAAGCTGAAGAACTGTGTTGATCTGAAAGTCATTCCTGGAGCACGATAAAATGTGACCTCACTATAACAGTGAGGTTGAGAAAATAAAATCAGCATTTAACGTGCCAATACAATAAGTACGAATTACATCATTTCATGAGAATGGAGCTTAGGTGGAGCCATTAATGTCTTGGATAGCAGATTATCTCAGATACACATGAGCTAATAATTTTCGCACAAAAAATCTCGAAATTGTCTCAAACGAATAACGCGGATTGCGTACAGATCCCGACCTTACTGTTCATACTCGATGAGTGCAAACAGTACGAATCCGATCGTAGTGTGTGTGTTTATGAGAAGATTACACGAGGATGATGAATTTTCACGCTGTTTGCCGTTTCAAAAAATTAACTAAAAGCTATTCTGGTGTTACTGGTTTAACCAAGAAGTCAAGCAACAAGGAAAGATGCAAATTGATTTGTATACTGTAAGATACTTTGAAACCACTCTTCAATTTGTGCCCAATGGACGGAAAAATTGAGTGAAGTTAGAGTGGTTTAGGTTATTTCATTACATATTGCCAACTTTTAGAGAACAACTGTGCAATCGTAAAAGCTGAGTTTTTCATAGGTAAAAGTATGGTTTCATTATCCACAGCTAATATTGCCTTTCTGTTTAGGAATCAATCAAGAAGTTTTCTATATAATGAGATAGAAAGAAAAGCCTTCAAAAGCAGTGCAAAAGAAAATGAATCAAAATATGGAAACGAATTCTAAACGAACTACCGAAACTAACATCACTAGCCTGAATTTTATATTCACGATGAAATTAGATAATGATGTAGAGAAATATCCAGAATCGTAGTGGGTGAACTGAGTAAATTATAAATTTATTTTTTAATGTGTTGCTCGCAGTTTTATACTCAGGCTCTATTATCGTAATTCGACATCTTGCTCTCATCGGTTCAATGGTACAATGCTAATTTCGGAAAATTAAAGACTGTTTCCGATTATAAACTATGGGCTCCGTTTTCGGTGAAAAAAGAGATATTAAATCCACTAAGTCATGAGACAATATGTGGATGGCCAAACGGAGTTTACATATGCAAAACCAATGCTATACAGACTTCATACAACCACGAAGAGCAAATACACATTGCAGCGTCGCACTACAACGTTTACAAAATTATGGGTTACGTATCACGCATAAATCAGCATCGCTTTCAAAAACCAACTACAGCAGAATTCACTAGTGCGTCGATTTGTTCGATATGAAACTTCCACATAACAGAGGTTAACCGTTGAAGCCACTGTAAAATACGGTTCTAACAACGGATAAGACTTCGAACTCAAAACATTACAAACTACTACCAGATCCCATAAATTACCTCCAAATATTGAGCAAGAGTTGATTAAAAAACTTAATTCATCATATTTTTATTTGGTGAGGCTTATGCTTATTTGAAGCAAGATCAACAATGTGATCCTACTCAAGAGGGTTCAAAGCTACAACAGCATTTAATGACAGTGAGAAAGTCCGAGCTTCTAAATCTTCATAAAACTTCTACTTATATATTTACCAAACGTAATTTATATTACCATTATTTATAAGGCGTAGAAGTTATATTAATAAGCTAGTGAATTCAAAAGTATTCAATGTAAGGGATAAAGATGTGAGCAACACCTTTATTTGGTATTTCATTTGATTTAAATCAATGATATATAATCAAGTTTTGAACTCACCAGTGTTCATTGGAAGAACTTTTTCGTATCCGAACATCTTAGAAATATACTGCTCATATTCACCAAGAACATTATTATAACATGCTCTCGAAGATAGAGTAAGTATCTCTGCTTGATCACAGAGAACTTTGACGAGCTTCGGGTGGCAGTGTCCTTGGTTCACTGCACTATATGCACTTAGAAAATCCATATACTTGTTTCCTTCAACATCCCAAACATAAATTCCTGAAAATAAAAACTGTTCGTGATACATACCTTTGCCCTTGTTTAGAACAACCGGAAGGGGATGATAATTATGCGCACCGAAATCTGATTCACGCCGATAATATTCCTCAGAAATCCTGGTCTGCTTTCTTAAAGCATCGCTCCAATCTTTTAGACCTCGATTTATTATTCCTTGGATTTGACGAAATTCACGACTGTACGATAATTATAGGAATATGACTAACCTCATAAACAAACGCTTTCCGATTGGCATCCTGCTTGTAACGTGAACGTGAAATAATACGAAAGTGCTTGATTGAACGGTTTGATTGTGACCTCGAAGACTGAAATTCTGATAATTTAAAACAAGCTTATTAAACACATACACAAGATGAAAATTGTGAATAAGAGGGAACGTATGTAAAAGTTTTTTAATAATATTATTTTTTTTACCTTTAATGTGTTGGCTACAAATAAGATAGACGAAGCTGGCAGCAAAAGGCATACGGGGTTGTTTAGTTCAGTTCAGTTCAGTTCAGTTTGCACAGGACAGTATGTGGCTAACGAGCCAATCGAGCGTCCAGAATTTCTTTCGGTGGAAAGCTGCAGAGAAGCAACCACCACTGCCAAAGCGTTTTTTTCTCATTGTGATTTGAATATCCTCGACGATCGCGCCCCCAAGTGATAAGCTAATCGAGCGTCCAGAATTTCCGTCTGTGGAAAGCTTCAAAGAAGCGCCCACCACTGCCAAAGTTGGTTCATTTTCCTCTGGTATTCTCGTCGTATGCGACGGTACGTCCGATGTTTTCCAAGCCGTCCTTTGGTCCCAGAATTTGTAGCTGCGACTGAGAAAAACGGAAAGGGTTTCTCTTTACCAAGTCGGTGAGAGGTTAGCTATGGAAAATTGGTGCGTACATTTAAAACATGACATTTAAAACGAGGCATTATATAACAGGATTTTTTTGTTTCTTTTAAATTGTGGTCAAGACCATATAATTTCAAAATGAACAAAAAATGGACAATTCTGACGACAGACAACCTGCATATTCACGGCAAAAAGTCTGGGAAAAGCCCAAGCCACAAGGCATCTAAACCCATTTTGAATGCACCTATTGATGTGCAATCTATTAGTTCCTCAGGCAGCTTGTTCCAGAAGCTTACCACTCTTTCACTGAAAAAGTGTTGCCTAAGATTCAGACGGCTGTGGTTTTTCGCGAGCTTTAATGTATGTCCTCTAGTTGAGGGGTTGATCGCTCGAGAGAACAGGATTTGACAGCCCTCGTCGCCTAAGCCTTTCAGGATTTTGAAAGTTTCTATGAGGTCACCCCGTAGACGCTGACGCCGAAGGGAGAAGAGGCCTAAAGAAATTAGGCGTTCTTAGTAGGGTTTCCCAAACATACCTTCAACCATTTTGGTAGCCAGTCGTTGGACTCTTTCTAATAGTAATATGTCCTTTTGAAAGAAGGGGCTCCAGGCTTGCACGCAGTATTCTAAATGCGGCCTGACAATCGCCGTATATAAAGGGATAAACACTTCCGGCGTTCTACATGTCAGAACGAATTTAAGCCTAAAGAGTTCTCCTCTAGCTCGTTGTGCAGCGGTGGCACACTGCGCAGCCCATTTGAAGTCCGCTGTTACGACTATACCCAAATCCTTAATCCTCTGAATAGATTGAAAGTCGAGCCTACCGTTATTCGCAGTTACTGTAATTCTGTCGACTGCTGCAGACAACAGATGACATTTACTATAGTTCAGAGGAAGATCCCAATCCTGCGACCATTTAATGACCTTTTCAATATCTCTCAACAAATCACCGTGATCACGGGATCCGGTGAATTTGACATCATCAGCAAACATGTAGCAGGGACATGACAACTGCGATGCCAGATCATCGATGAAGATCAGAAACAGTATTGGGCCTAGTACTGAACCTTGTGGGACCCCACTGGTAACTGTTGCGAATTCAGAGGTAGTATCGCCTACACGGACCTGGAAGGATCTATCACGAAGAAAACTGGTTATCCAGTCGTGAAGCTTACCAGATATGCCTTTGGCCGAGAGCTTCATCCCTAGGAACCTGTGCCTAACCGAGTCGAACGCCTTACTAAAGTCTAAGTAAAAGACCTCTACCCGTCCGCCTTCATCCAGTGTCTTAGAAACTCGATCTAAAAAGCATAAAAGATTTGAGAGACACGACCTTCCTTTAAGAAAGCCATGTTGAACCGTGCTTAATGATGAATTGTGCACGAGGTGGCTGCACAATCGATCCCTGATTAGTCTCTCCAAGGTTTTACATGAAACACTAGTCAAGCTTACCGGTCGGAAATTCTTAACTATGTTTGCGCAACCTCCCTTTGGAATGGGTACGACAATGGCTTTCTGCCAGTCATCTGGTAGGATGCCTTTGCAGAACGATTCGTTATATAACTCACATAGAGGCCCTGCTAGTACCGTAGATATTTCCTTTACAATTTTAGGATGCACATCGTCAGGTCCGGCGGATTTATTTCCATCTAGATTCTTTAGGACACGTGCGACATCATCCGTGCAAAAAACTACTGCGCTTAGTGAGGCACCCATTTCCGTATTAAGAGTTGGGACTGAGTGAATCGCATCCCCGCCATCCATTCTATGTACGCTTCGAAAATAATCCAGCAAAGCTGCTGCCTTTTCGGGGTCAGAATGGGCTTTCTGGCCATTGTCTAATATTAGGGTACCTATGTGCTCCCTTGTCTTACCCTTAGACTGAACATAACTATAATACTTCTTAGGGTACTTTTTAGCAGACTTCGCCAGGTAAGTTTCGTAGCATCGCTTAAGCTTCCGTTGTAGCTTTACTGTGTTGTTCCTCGAAGCCTTATAGCACGACCAATTTCTATAGGTAGGCAAGACTGTGTATCTCCGCCAGTGTCTGTCGCGCCTAATAATGTTGCGTCTTCTTCTTCTTCTTCTTCTTCTTCTTCTTATTCTTCTTCTTCTTCTTCTTGATAGACGACAGGGGGTCAAGCCCTTGTAAGCCGCATCTCTTTATATCAGCAACCTAGTCCAGGAGAACCTCGGTTGAAGAAATCCTGTCCAGTGTTGTTCAGCTTCGCCGTGATTACAGGCAACACCTTATCCAAAAGTTGCTTGAATTGGTTTTCAGAGCTCGCTGAGATAACCTCTTCCGGAAGCGCATTCCACAAGTTAACAATTCTTGTTGAGAGCGTGAATCCCTGAGGTAGCCGTAGTGTCCTTCGCTTTTGAAGCTTTAGAGCATGGCCACGGGTTCTTGAGTCCGTCACGAGAGGGAAAAACTCGCGCAGCTCGTCACCATAAGCTCCCAGTAATATGCGACGAGTTAGCAGCATGTCGTAGCGCACACGCCGAATACTGAGCGACATGAGGTTGAGGCGTTGAACTCTCTCCACATAAGGAATTGATTTTAATCCTTGTACTCGTTTCGTCGCCCGCCTTTGCAATTTTTCCAATTGGTCACGTTCTCCCTTAGTTTGAGGATAGGTGGCTGGCAAACCATATTCCAAAACTGGTCTCACGTATGTGGAAAAAAGAATGCGAAACATTTGTGGAGTAATCACCAAAAAAGACCGACTAATAGCCCACCATGCGCGGTTTGCAGCAGCAGCTTTTCTGTTCGTATCCTCCTTCGATTTAAGCGTCCGAGTTACAATTGTACTCAGGTCCCTTTCAGTATCAGGATAAAATCATTCCTGACAGGTAGGACCTTTAGAGTGCGAGTAGAATCTACGTTGTCGATCCAAACGGAGGTGATAAGTGGGTTGGCTCAGGGGTCTGTGCTAGGTCCGCTGCTCTTTCTGATTTTTATCGATGACTTGTCGCCTATCTTGGAGTGCCCGTGCTTCATTTTAGCGGATGACGTGAAGTTCATTGGTTCAACGAATGAAGATAATCTGTTGCACGACCTCGAGCGGGTCATTGACTGGTCCATACTTTGGGACCTCCCACTGAACCTCAATAAGTGCCAACTCTTGTCTGCTCTGGTCGACAAGATCACAGTCCAGGTGTCAGGTACTCCTATTAGCGTTGATGCCACACAGCGGGTTAAGGACTTGGGTGTTTCTAGTTAGAGCTGACTTCAAATGGGAGGACCAATGCGCTGTTGCAGCGCAACGTGCGCGCAATGTGCTCTTTCGGTTGAAGTCGGTGCTTTCCAGCAGAAGTCCCGACGTGTTCCTGCCACTTTACAAGGCGTTAGTCAGGCCGCATTTGGAATATTGTGTCCAGGCGTGGTGTCCTCACTACCAGAAGGATATCATTCGACTTGAAAGCGTCCAGCGACTAGCAACACGCATGATTGAGGGTCAGCGTGGGAAAAGTTATGCTGATCGCCTTTGGGCTCTGGGTCTTTTCTCTCTTAAGCGTCGTCGTTTGAGAGGTGATTTGATTGAAACCTTTAAGATCTTAAAGGGCTTAAGCGGCGTTAATCCAGATGACATCTTTACCTTAAGTCCTAAGCTGGGCACTCGCGGACACGCACTCAAGCTCGCTAAGGAACGATGTCGACTAGATTCTAGGAAAAACTTTTTCAGCTTCAGGGTGGTCAACTTCTGGAACAAGCTCCCTGAAGAACTTATCTCCTGTAGTTCCGTCTCAACTTTCAAGCAGGGTTTAGACCGTGACTGGGGTAAGTTATTCTCTGATTACATCCCATGATTACCATGCTTAGGTTGTCCTCCATTTTGCTCGCTATTCACTGTAGCAATTTTAGAGCATCTTCCTATTCTTGATTCTCCATCAGCTGACCTCTCACCGTGCTGGTGAGGAGAAACTGCCTTTTTTTTCCAGCATCGATTATTGCGCGTTGCTGTCCTACTACTATCCTACTACTACAGCGCCTGGCACCGCGATCATCAGAGATTGCAAACAGAGAAGAAAGAAAATTACCTTTTGGCAGTGCATCGATTATAGCGCGGTGCTCCTCCAACTACATTCTCCTAGTCCTACGACCATCAGAGGTTCCACACGGAGAAAAAGGATTGACCCTTTGGCAGTGGTGGGCGCTTCTCCGCAGCATTCCACCGAAAGAAATTCTGGACGCTCGATTGGCTTGTCAGCCACATACTGTCCTGTGCAAACTGAACTGAACTGAACTGAACGAATTGGTATAAACATGTATGCTAATATTTACAATCAATGAATTCATTCTATAAATGGACTGCATAACGTTGTCCGATCTATGCTAATTTTTAATAATTGATACCCATTGGTTAGTATACAACACATAGAAATCATTTGTCTGCTATGTCTACTGGAACAACTGTTCATTAAAGCAGTGAATATTCTGATTCCTATTTTTTCTTTGATGCACACCCAACACACCATATTTGTCATTATGCCATATAACATTATTTTTTGATCTATTATGAGAAGCTGATTTTCTAACTGTCGACATTATTTATTCTGATCTGACAACGCCAAATCCACTGGAATTAAATGTGTTTGAATTTACATTCAATTTTATCATAGGCAAGTGATTTCTAATGTTGTTTCTGTTCTATTTGTGTTTATTTCATCACACTTACCACAAGTGGCTGTTGAGCTTATAAAGTGCCTATATTTTTGTTGAATCTGTCACTAAATAAAGTGATGTTTGCTATATGAGAATGACTTATAATGACAATTCGTCGATGGCTCAAATAAAACGTTCATTTTTTTAATTATTCCCTTGATTAAAATATGCTGAATCTGGTAGAAAATTTAGACACAACTACAAGATATTGCTATTCCAAGAAGCTGTTCCCAAAAATTGGCCATATCGTGACAGAAAAAGTATACCTCGCACGATGCCCACATTGATTCTGATCAAAATGTTAGTGAATGAATGTCAACGATTAATTCAGTGTTTAGGCTATAGAAGACATTTATTGTAGCGTCAACAAATCTGTCAATTTTCCTCAAGTTCTGAATAAATTCAGGTCACTGATACGCATAACTAATGATTGGCAACCACCGAGAAACCAGTCATGCCTTGTTTATCAATCATCATATACTACATATTTATAAAAATGTGATTTTTAGGTAGTCGATGATTTATTAAACTCAAAATTAACAATATTGAGAATACGTGCCGTGCGGTCGCATTATTTTGAGTTCCTAATGACCAGGATATACCGCTCTTACACTAACACGTAAGTGGATATATTATACCTTGTTGTACTCCCCTCGGTGTCAGCTTCCTGGATAGACACTCTCGTAGCGGTATTCGATAATACGAGCAAATTCGATTTTCTCGTGATTTTCCCATATTGGATCTACTCGTGCAACCCAGATAATACACTTTAAGTAATCAAAGGTATTGACGTCATCGGAAACATCTTTTTCTTCACCGTCGACTGGTTAATTATTCAACATCGTGCAATCAACTACCGAAGCGTATCGCCGGAATCAATTCTGATTTTACTCTCATTAATGAACAACGCTTTCCGTCGCTCTTACGATCTTTATCATCGATCGCTTGACAGAACCACTGCCTGTGCACACACCGCTAAACAGTACTGCACAAAACCCTGACCGGATGACCACGGAACGGATACAAAGCGCACCGGGCTGCAAGTGTACGGTTTGCCAAACGTCGGTAAGTCCTACGGCGAGGTCTGTCACGTGTTACACTTGTTTGTTGACTGTTCATGCAAAATGCGACAAATCGCTGACCTGGGATTGAATATCGATTATTAATGGAGATAATTTTCCTGGTTTTTATTATGTTTGCCAGGTTTGTAACGTCAAACCAACAGCGACATCCTCGGAGGTGAAATCCACTGTGCAAGAAATATGAAGCGTCTAAATGGACTAGAATCCAGAATACAAAAACTGAATGTTTTTTATAAAACGTCATAAAGGCACAATCGTTACCAGATTCAGAGGTTACTGCCAAAGAGCAGAAAAAATCCATCATACTCTGACAGGACAACATTTTCCCAGATAACCGCCTAGAAGGTGATCGCGCGGTACGTTCAACTTGGTGGTATTTTCCACGCTCTGCTAAAAATTATTACGCATTTAAGCTATTCTGTGAAATTACTGTAAAATAGACTAACTATTTTACTATATTATAAAAAGCAAATCGTCCATTATATTTCGTGCTGATTAATTACGCTTGTGATTAAATCAGTCTATAATTTTTCTGGTACATTATCGTTACTTATATTTCTCGCCGTAAGATGAGTACAATTAATGCTCACCTCAACGGCAATTGCTGAAAAAAGTGGTCAGGGGCATTGAGTGCACAGCGTGCAAGGGTTGGGCTCACCCTAGCTGCTCTGGCATACATAAATCTCACTATGGAATTTATGCAAAGTACCGCTGGATACAGTGGTATTGCAGCTTCTGCCATAAGACTGCCAGTGACGCTGCTTTTATTATTGTAAAACCTCAAAATAGTGAAATTTCGCCTAGCACGTCTAACGTCGTACCCACTCTAACCTATACATCTGTTTTGTGCGCAAACATGAGCCCGGGACAACTGCAGTCAAGGCGGAAGTTGACAAAGTTAACCAGTTACACCATCCCCCCAAGGAGGCCAATGTAAGGAGAACTTTGGAAAAACGTGCAAATAAAAAATCTAGACTACCTGCAGCCGAGGGGAAAGTCGAACAGGTTAGCCAGGTAACCCGTCCACCCAGGCAAGCTGCCACTCCCAAGGTGGCCAATGTAGCTGGAACCTCCAAGAAGCGTACTAAGGCCAGTAAGGTCAGTACACAAAACGGCAACATTCAATTGATGCCGGTTCGCCTGTGCTGGAGCAAATTATTCAGAAATTGAATGGTTTGCGTCAGCAAATCGAAATTGCACAGCAATTTCTCTGCTCCGAAATCTAGAACTAGAAATGTACTAGTTTTTAACCGAGCGGAACCATTTATTAAGGAATCTAAGTCTCGCAAAGATCTTGATCGTAAGTGTATAAACCATCTTCTCCGACTGTTGGATATGAAGCCTTCTACTCCCACAGTGCGAATCCACTGAGTAGGAAGATGGAGGATGGGTAACTGCCCTCGACCAATCATGGTTGAATTTAATTATCAGGCGGATCGGGATGCATTCCTGGCTAGGGCTGAGTATATCGCATACTCAACGCTAGATAAACTTCAGGTGAAACCCGACAACCCCCTGTCCCAGATTCGGCAAAATTCTTTTGATTCTAATAGAAGAAACTTAGCAATGAGAACATCGGTCATTCTTACTCCGGATGCAGCGCAAAAACGCTATTCAGTCACAGACGGGCATACCGAACAGCACTTTGCCACTAGTCTTGCTGTCCGGCCCAGATGACGTTGATTGTATTAGTGCAATTGACGATGGCACCCGAGAAGATGACTCCAGTAGTTGCTTCTCTTCTATGGATGCGGTCTCAATTGTCAGGCAACGGTCCGCTGAGTTAACGCAAGAGGATGCCGAAACTGATGCTCCTGCTCTAAGTAGCACGCCAAAAAACGTGCAGCTCCCTCGGGTGCTTCGACCGAGGGCCAAAGAGGACAAGTTTCAGAAGCACGAATAACCAGTGCCCAAGTATTGTATGCAAATGTATGCAGCATCAGGAATAAGTGAGCTGAACTTTCTCTCTGCGTGGCTCAGTTACAACCACGGGTTATTGTGCTTTCTGAGACCTCGCTGTCTGCGATTGATCAGTTGCCGGTAAACATCAGGTAACAGTATCTCGTCATAAGATGCAATAGGCCGGGCGATAGGAGAGGCGGTGTCGTTGCACTGCTCTTGGAGTATGGTTTGCACAACATGGGTACAGGGATATCTCTGGCCATTGAAAACGTCCAAGTTGTTACGAGTATCCTGACTTGCGACAAGTCATCGCTCGCAATTGCTTGTGTCTACGTCACTCCCAGTGCATCCATACAGGAGTTTATACAGCTTATTGAGACACTCAACGGTTTGTTTCACTCAGCTCACCGTGTACTTATCTTGGGTGATTTCAACCTCCCAGACATAGGTTGGCCTTTCCCCACTGGTCTAGTCACCCAGCAATCCGACACCTTTCTCGAATGGCTTCATAATCATGCGCTTCACCAGCATGTCAATGATCCTACAAGGTTTCGCCATGGATGCACTCCATCCACTCTTGACTTGGTATTGTCGTCCCAGCTAGAAGCCATTAGTCATTTAAAGTACCTACCGCCGCTCGGCAAAAGTGATCACGTAATGATAAGCTTCGAAGCGATATTGCGTTTTCGCAAACCTTTCTCTCGTCCTAGACGCAATTGTAGGCTTGTAGACTCCGGTTTACTCTTGCAGACTCCAAAATCTTCCCTTCAGTTATCTAGCGATTCAAATGTAAGTGAAAACTGGGATAGAATTTCTAAGTATCTAAACAATTAATAAGACAAGCACGCTCTGCTGCAGTGTGTGAAGGCATCGAAGGCCTCCCTGGTGGAATCCTCGAGTCTGTAGGTCTACCAGTAAACGGGATCGTCTATGGCGACAATATAAGCTATCCCTTACTTCTGGTTCATGGGCCCGCTACAAAACCGCTCGGGCTGCCTGTGTTTAATTACAACGTGTGCTCAAACAGGATTTTGAGTTATCTCTAGCTAGGGAAGCTGAATCCAACCCGGAAAGGTTTTATAGTAACGCACAGTCAAAAGGAAAAACTAGAGAATGCATAGGGGATTTGAAACTGGAGGACGGAAAAGTTGCCGATACCGACCTGTCTAAGGCGATTGCCTTCTCAGGGTTTTTCAGTAGCGTTCAACGACGGGTTAATTCTTCAAACACACCGCCAGTTCTGCTTAACCTGACACCTGGTGTCAATGTATTAGATGAGTTGTCCTTCAACGAGGCTGAGGTGTTTGACGAACTTATCCATGTTCGGGTCAACTAATCTGAGGGACCGGATGGCATCTACTCAATTATGCTTAAATATCTTGCCTCAGTGCTTGCCGAACCGTTTTGCCAGCTCTTTAATTCATGCCTGCAACTAGGAGTTGTTCCGAGTAAGTGGAGAAGAGCTCTAGTCGTGCAAATACACAAGGGTGGTTGCAGGTCAATTGTTTGTAACTATAGACCGGTCAGCCTGATCAGCATCGTCTCGAAAGTAATGGAAAAACTGCTGCGTGATATAATCTGTCAGCATCTTCGTCGGCATTCTCTGTTGAGTGTAACTCAGCATGGATTTCCTAAATGAGATCCTGCCTGACTAACCTTCTTACATTTCGCAATACTTCCACTAAAAGGATGGATAAAAGGAAGCCTGTCGAAGCCCTCTACCTAGACTTCAGCAAGGCTTCCAATTCCGTAAATCACTGCCTTCTAGAGATTGAGCTTGCAGCCAAAGGCATACGGGGTAGTCTACTTGCTTGGATAATGGCTTTACTTACAGGTAGGACATTCCGAGTGAGAGTAGGATCTATGCTGTCGAATGAAACCGACGTGATCAGTGGTGTACCCCAAGGTTCGGTACTTGGTCCTCTTCTATTACTGATTTTCATCGATGACTTTTCCTCTGAATTGAAGTGCCCATGCTTCATTTTCGCGGATGATGTGAAATTCATCGGATCAACGGATGAAGATACCTTGATGCACGACCTTGAGCGGGTCATAAACTGGTCATACCAGTAAGATCTACCACTGAACATAAATAAGAGCCAACTCTTGTCAGCACTGGTTGATAAGATTTCGGTCCAGGTGGCGGGGAATTCCCTCAGTGTTAACGCCACACAGTGTGTTAAGGATTTGGGTGTACTGGTTAAGGCGGACTTCAAATGGGAGGACCAATGTGCCGCTGCGGCTCGGCGTGCACGCAAGGTACTTTTTCGGCTGAAATCAGTGCTATCGAGCAGAAGACCCGATGTATTCCTGCCACTGTAAAAGGCATTAGTTCGCCGCATCTCGAATACTGTGTTCAGGCGTGGTGTCCTCACTACAAAAAGGACATGCTTCGACTTCAAAGCGTACAGCGCCTCGCAACTCGCATGATTGAAGGTCAGCGAGGGAAACCGTATGCTGTGCGCCCAATGTCTCTTGATCTTTTCTCCCTTAGGCGTCGTCGTTTAAGAGGTGACTTAATGGAAACCTTTAAGATTTTGAAGGGTTTGAGTGGCGTGCAAATGAACGACTTCTTTACCTTGAGCCCCGAGCTGGGCACCCGGGGCCACTCACTTAAAATTGCTAAGAAACTATGTCGGCTAGACTCCAGGAAACACTTTTCCAGCCTTAGGGTTGTTAACTACTTGAACATTCTTCCAGAAGAACTTATATACTGCAGTATCGTGTCCTGTTCTAAGCAGTGTTTGGACCGCAACTGGGGTAAGTTTTTTCCCGAATACTCTCCTTAATTGCTATACGAGCCTAGGTATTTCATCTTTCAGCGTTATTCCGTAAATATAGTGAGGGCTAGAGTTCTCTGTGTTTTTTATTTTATTATACACAATGCTACTTCAGCTGACCACTCACCGTGTTGGTGAAGAGAAACTGCTTTTTCTTTTTATAGCATCGGCTATAACGCGGTGCTTCCTAAATTCAACACGGATAGTCTTTTGACTTCGCGATTGGCGAAGATTTCAAATAGACAAAAAGAATAAACGTTTTGGCAGTGGTGGGTACTTCTCTGCAGCTATCCACTGAAAGAAATTCTGGACGCTCGATTGGCTTGTTAGCCACATACTTTCCTGTGCAAACTGAACTGAACTAAACTGAAAAACGGGTAGGTGTTCGCCGTAATCAGTAACACTTCAACTGAGCGGAAACGAGAAAAAACTCAGTAAAACCAGTTCTCAAAATACCGACTCAAATTATAAACCGAAATCCGCGGGTATAAACCTTAGTGTTATATGTACCAACGTGACCGAGTCACGGAAAACGCTGTTCGAAGCTAAGCAAAAGCACGACTCAGTTGAGTGGTAAAAACTTTGTAGTTAGATGTGACAGGCCGCAGTTACTACCTTATTAATGGTTCGGCTGAACCGCCACCTGAATTCTCCTCACAAAGATGATACTCGGATCTTACGAATAACGCTGCAATCTGTGGATGAGGTGGAAAACGTACTCTTGAATGCTTATCTTCTTAGAGGTGTTCCAGAGTCTACATGTCGTATTCATACAGATCTACAATGGTGGGAGCAAAAGTCGTCGAATAAATCTCGAGAAGGAAATGATCATAGAGGTATTGTATTTCTAGGCATTCCGGAAGGTGTTACTTACGTACCTTCTGAAGAAAAAGTTGAGCACGATCACAAACAGTAAAAATACCTAGCCGTAACAATTGGTATTGAATAATAATAATAATAATAATAATAATAATAATAATAATAATAATAATAATAATAATAATAATAATAATAATAATAATAATAATAATAATAATAATAATAATAATAATAATAATATATTCTTGGATACACCAAGTCATGCCATGCATGATTATTTGTTTTCATGAATAAGTACATCAAATAAAACGGTAATTATACAAATGTTAAGGTCAAACATAAATACATTTTTGTTGTTGTTAACATCCATAAAAAATAGTTGGATAACATTTGTACATATGGTAGCTTATTTAAAACATGAATTTGATAGAATATCGGAAAAATAAACGATAAAGGTTCATGTTTTAACAAATACGACAGTATTTGTTTGAAATGGGTTAATTACAGTTTGGGTAAGTCAGAACCGCAATGTTTATTCAAGTATGATGTTCCAAATGCAACTTCAAAAGCAGATAATTGTATAGGGAGTTCACTTCATCGGGTCACGGAGATATGAGTTGTATCACCATTTCAAGAATTGTGAGAGTGTATTTTGTTGAATTTCAACAATTTTGAAAAGTAAATTCTCAAGAAAAAAGTCATATGTCATTTTAAATTTTTTTTGGTTCAAATTTGATATAAAGTCGTTAGTCTGGTTAGATGGAAAGGCTATGGCGACTTTTATATCATCTGCAAACAAAAAGATCTTACAGTGTGTTATGACAGATAGTATATCGTTGATAAATATCAAGAATAGTAGTGGACCTAGAACGCTTTTTTGTATGACTCCGCTTGGAATTGGCAAAGTTCTAGAACGGTAGCCATTTATATCTACCGAAAAGGTGCGAGCAGTAAGAAAAGATTTGAACCACGAAAGTAGGTTTCCAGTAATACCTACAGCAGATAATTTTGCGAGGAGTAGATTATGCGGGACCCTGTCGAAGGCTTTCATAATATTAATGAATACAACTATGACTCCAAGGTTTGAATCCAGTGATTGTGTTACGTAATTTAAAAATTCTAGTTGACAAGTGACGCAAGATTTTCTGTTGAGAAATCCGTGTTGGTTTATTATGAAATAGTTTGGTGTCAAGTATGCTAAGGTGGCCTGTCTGACAAGCTTCTCAAATATTCTAGCTAGAAGTGGTGTGTGATTAATGGGTCGATAATTGGTAACTGTATGTAGTGATCAGGACTTATGTCGAGGAATAACAACGGAATGTTTCCATTCAAAGGGGAAAGTTCCTGATTTGATAGAACTATTAAAGAGATTGAGTGGTAATAAGAAGAATTCTTCAGATCCCATTTTGCATATTGCTGGTACTAAACCTGTTTTAACAGGTTTGTAGGAGATTGTAACTTGATTACAAACTTTACGTATGTCAGAGGTATTAATAGTAATTGTGTCTAACGTATTGCATGAAGGGTGTATGATTACCTCTGGATAAGAGTTGTTATTGTATAAAGTATTGAAAATAAAAGAAATTCTTCGCAAACAGCAAAAGGCTCAGTTACTACTGTGTAACTATTACCATGCTGATCTTGTTTAATGATGTAGTTTATTTCATCTGAATTTTCCGATGCCCTAGCGTTCATTAATTTAGATAATGCTTTCTGTTTTTTACTGGATTTGAGGGTTGTAGACTCATCAGAAATCAGTTTATGGTTCATAATTTGTACTAGTTTGTCAAATAGTTCATACGCGTGCAAAAGGGAAGAGATGTCATGCTTATTACGAGCATATGATGTGAAATAAGCAATACGTTTTTCTAACTTATGAGCTTTACTCAGTTTGGGGTGTCTAGTATGTCTGGTAGTATATTTCTGTAGTAATTCAACAAGTTTATTATGAAAGATTTTGAAGATTACATTAAAATTGTCGGAAAGGAAAAATTCAGTCCAATTTTCGTTTCTAATGAGGTTTTCAAAGATTTTACAATCTATGTGAGTAATTATATGTGGCTTTTTAACACTAGTTATTATGCTATTGCAACTCAATTCGAAAGATATAATGTTATGATCTCCATTAAAAAATGACGGAGATACGTTCAGGTTTGAAGGTGTGATATTCAAAGTAAAGTCAAGGTCGAGGATATTTTTATTGCGCGTTGGTTTATCAACAAACTTTGTAAAACCTGATAGTTTTGTGGTGTTGGAAAATGAATTAAGATTTATGTCGTTGCATTCTACCTGGTTAAGTGAAGGCATGGTAAAATTTCCTGCAAATAATTTATATCGGGAAGGGTGGACAGAGGCTTCTAAGAAACAATCAGTTAAGCGTTGAAGCGATGAAGAAATAGTAGCTGGTGGATAGTAGATGCATCCAAGTAGGAGATCAAAGGCCGAAAGTGCCAGCCAGATAGTATCCTTGATATGACCAAAGACGGATGAAATGATGATGTTAGCTTGGAGGTTAGAGTAAACATAAACAAGGCATCCTCTTTCACGTTTTGAAACGCGGTCTTTTCTAAAAATGTGATAGTTTGGAATCAGAAGTTCACAGTCTGATTGTTCCTTTTTTGTTCAAGATTCAGTTATTTGAATAATATCAGCGGGATTAAAGAGAAGATATGAACGTAAAGCTAATATCTTGTTAGTTATGGATCGAGCATTGATAATAATAAATCGAAGAGATGAGGGGCTATGATCAGAAAATGGCTTATTATGTATTTGATTATTATGTGGAGCATATTGGTTTAGGTTAAAAGCCTTTGTGGAGGCATTTGAAAATTTTTCATACTTGTAACGTCTGTGACGTGAGTAACGCGTATTCCACCCGTTTCTTAGTTCGACAAATTCAAAACCACAATTCGGATGTTATACGGTACTGTAATTAGCAACAATTACAACAACAATAATTATACAAACCTCAACTGTATAGGAACGTACAGCAAACAGTGGAGTCAAAATACTTCAGAATCAATTATATCAACGCAAACAAGTTCAATGACGACCTGAGATATAAATAGAATGAAAGGAGTTACCAAAATTGCCGTCCAAAATGTCTATCAAAGACAAGACACCAAAAAGTGGTGTCAAAATACAAGCCAAATACAAGTGCCCAAAATGGCAACCAAATTCAACAACAAATGACCGACAATGGCCGAAACGAACAATTAAAACAAATAATTGACCAAAGGCGTGTAAAGAAATAATTTACAATAACAGAAATAATTACAAAAAGAAATGTTTTATATCAAAATACTGTAGGAAAATAAAACACAAGCAAAATCTATTTCACAAAATTCAAGTTTTGTAACTAAGTTCAAATAAAAGGAATGTTGAAGGGAAAAGAAGAATTTCAAACTACTTTGAACCTCACACCTCCGACCAAATTCTTTCTAGGTCTTAACTGTACAACGATTGTTCAACGAATACCATAACGAATTCCGTGCAGCAAATGACTTTATTTAGTGGCGAGTCACACACGCCACGTCGCATTGCCATCATTGGACACATGTGGCTTTTTATAGGGAAATAGTTTGCCAGACTAAGACCCACCACGTCCTCCAGTTCTGCCACCGTCCCCCACAAGTAACTTATGCATGCAACCCCGCCCAAACGAGCCTTGTGTATTTCATCCTCAAACAGCGACATCCCGCGCCAATTAAACAAATCTAATGTGCAAATTATTATTAGTGTATCATGAGATCGAAACACAAATAACACATCACGTACACAACGGAACACTTTACTCCAATCATATGGATTGTCATGGCTACCATCTGTCGCCCCCCTTTCGGCTGACTCAGTGTCATGTGAACCAGGCTTACTATTCATTTGAGCTGAATAGGTGTCAGGTGTGCCAGGCTTGCTCTCACTCGTATCTGAATTAGTGTCGGGAAATTCAGTCACCAAATCCGACTGAGCTAATTCAGTGTCAGGTAACTCAGCTTCGTGAGCACAACCGACAACACAAACATCAAGATCCTTCAACTTTACATCAATAAAAACCCTTTATTGACAATCATCGATGCTAACATGCCTTGCTATGGAATCCTTTTGGCAACATTTACACAACTGACCAAATCGACTCCAATCAATAAGAGCTCGACGTGTCACAAGGTCTGTGAGTTGCTGAAAAGTAATTTCTAATCCCTCGCAGTATACAGCGTTCTTCAGATCAGTCCACTGTTGCTGGAACACAGCCGGTAATATATGCACAATATACTCCCAAGTGTCACTTGCATTCAAAACCGCCTGGCACTCCAATAGAGTGAGGGCAACCTGACATTTATGCATCGACGAAGCAAGAATCGCAAAGCCTTCTGACTGGCCAATCAATCGTCGGGCCTCTTCCAATAACTCATCTAAAACTGAGTGGGCCACAGTACAAGCTAGGTCTGAAGCTCGTTTATGACAGGTACCATTTGTTAATTTCAAGATTGTAGCATTAGCAATCGCTAAATCTTGCTCTAATTCAAGTGCCCGTTTAGAAGGTGCACAGTTACAGTCGAGACCATGTCTACCAACAGATGGAGATTCAAAATCGTCCGCACCATTGCGACTGTCTTTTAGGGACCTAACCGAACCACGCAATAAACTTGCTAAACGTTCAGGCATCATAAATGTACAATATTGACTTTAAAACACAAATTAAATGAACGTCACCGATTGTTCAGCAAAAATCTTGTGAAATGGATCAAGCTTCAACGTTCCAATCCGCACAGATTCACCCTGATGATAGATCAGGTTAGTTCACCGATTCTGAAGACGTAGCTGAGCGTCGACCAAGTTCAATACTGCTTCGATTGCAATGAAACAAAACGAGTATTTTCTCCGGTTGAGACAAATACTGCAACAGTCAAATCAAGTTGTGACGCAAATCCAATTGAAAAGATCCAAATTGACAACAGTAATTTCTCCAGTTGAGAAAATACCGTACAAATCAAAAGTCGAATTGTTGCAATTCCAAGTTGAGTACTGCTTCAACGAACCAAATTGAGTACTTCCAAAAATTGTAATGCTTCGACGCACCAAGTTGAGTACTGTATTTTCTCCAATTGAGACAAATACGGTACAAATCGAATTCCAAAATTGAATACTGCTTCGACGAACCGTAGTTGAGTACTGTAACGTTTATGACGTGAGTAACGCGTATTCCACCCGTTTCTTAGTTCGACAAATTCAAAACCACAATTCGGATGTTATACGCGTTACTCACGTCACAGACGTTACAGTACTCAACTGTATAGGAACGTACAGCAAACAGTGGAGCCAAAATACTCCAGAATCAATTATATCAATGCAAACAAGTTCAATGACGACCTGAGATATAAATGAAATGAAAGGAGTTACCAAAATTGCCGTCCAAAATGTCTATCAAAGACAAGACACCCAAAAGTGGTGTCAAAATACAAGCCAAATACAAGGGCCCAAAATGGCAACCAAATTCCGCAACAATGACCGACAATGGCCTCAACAATGAATTAAAACAAAAGCTTCACCAAATATGTGAACAGAAGATTTCCAATAAAATAATTACAAAAAGAAATGTTTTATATCAAAATACTGTAGGAAAATAAAACACAAGCAAAATCTATTTCACAAAATTCAAGTTTTGTAACTAAGTTCAAAATAAAAGGAATGTCGAAGGGGAAAGAAGAATTTCAAACTACTTTGAAGCTTACACCTCCGACCAAATTCTTTCTAGGCCTAACTGTACAACGATTGTTCAACGAATACCATAACGAATTCCGTGCAGCAAATGACTTTATTTAGTGGCGAGTCACACACGCCACGTCGCATTGCCATCATTGGACACATGTGGCTTTTTATAGGGAAATAGTTTGCCAGACTAAGACCCACCACGTCCTCCGGTTCTGCCACCGTCCCCTACAAGTAGCTTATGCATGCAACCCCGCCCAAACGAGCCTTGTGTATTTCATCCTCAAACAGCGACATCTCGCGCCAATTAAACAAATCTAATGTGCAAATTATTATTAGTGTATCATGAGATCGAAACACAAATAACACATCAGGTACACAACGGAACACTTTACTCCAATCATATGGATTGTCATGGCTACCATCTGTCGCCACCCTTTCGGCTGACTCAGTGTCATGTGAACCAGGCTTACTATTCATTGGAGCTGAATAGGTGTCAGGTGTGCCAGGCTTAGTCTCCATCTGATCCGAATTAGTGTCGGAAAATTCAGTCACAAAATCCGACTGAGCTAATTCAGTGTCAGGTAACTCAGCTTCCTGATCACCATCGACAACACAAACATCAAGATCCTTCAACTTTACATCAATAAAAACCCTTTCTTGACAATCATCGATGCTAACATGCCTTGCTATGAAATCCTTTTGGCAACATTTACACAACTGACCAAATCGACTCCAATCAATAAGAGCTCGACGTGTCACAAAGTCTGTGAGTTGCTGAAAAGTAATTTCTAATCCCTCGCAGTATACAGCTTTCATCAGATCAGTCCACTGTTGCTGGAACACAGCCGGTAATATATGCACAATATACTCCAAAGTGTCACTTGCATTCAAAACCGCCTGGCACTCCAATAGAGTGAGGGCAACCTGACATTTATGCATCGACGAAGCAAGAATCGCAAAGCCTTCTGCCTGGCCAATCAATCGTCGGGCCTCTTCCAATAACTCATCTAAAACTGAGTGGGCCACAGTACAAGCTAGGTCTGAAGCTCGTTTATGACATGTACCATGAGTTAATTTCAAGATTGTAGCATTAGCAATCGCTAAATCTTGCTCCAACTCAAGTGCCCGTTTAGAAGGTGCACAGTTACAGTCGAGACCATGTCTACCAACAGTAGGAGATTCAAAATCGTCGGCACCATTGCGACTATCTTTTAGGGACCTAAACGAACCACGCACTAAACTTGCTAAACGTTCAGGCATCATAAATGTACAATATTGACTTTAAAACACAAATTAAATGAACGTCACCGATTGTTCAGCAAAAATCTTGTGAAATGGATCAAGCTTCAACGTTCCAATCCGCACAGATTCACAATGATGATAGATCAGGTTCGTTCACCGATTCTGACGACGTAGCTGAGCGTCGACCAAGTTCAATACTGCTTCGATTGCAATGAAACAAAACGAGTATTTTCTCCGGTTGAGACAAATACTGCAACAGTCAAATCAAGTTGTGACGCAAATCCAATTGAAACGATCCAAATTGACCACAGTAATTTCTCCAGTTGAGAAAATACGGTACAAATCAAAAGTCGAATTGTTGCAATTCCAAGTTGAGTACTGTATTTTCTCCAATTGAGACAAATACGGTACAAATCGAATTCCAAAATTGAATACTGCTTCGACGAACCGAAGTTGAGTACTGTAACGTCTGTGACGTGAGTAACGCGTATTCCACCCGTTTCTTAGTTCGACAAATTCAAAACCACAATTCGGATGTTATACGGTACTGTAATTAGCAACAATTACAACAACAATAATTATACAAACCTCAACTGTATAGGAACGTACAGCAAACAGTGGAGTCAAAATACTCCAGAATCAATTATATCAATGCAAACAAGTTCAATGACGACCTGAGATATAAATAGAATGAAAAGGAGTTACCAAAATTGCCGTCCAAAATGTCTATCAAAGACAAGACACCCAAAAGTGGTGTCAAAATACAAGCCAATTCAAGTGCCCAAAATGGCAACCAAATTCCGAAACAATGACCGACAATGGCCTCAACAATGAATTAAAACAAAAGCTTCACCAAATATGTGAACAGAAGATTACCAATAAAATAATTACAAAAAGAAATGTTTTATATCAAAATACTGTAGGAAAATAAAACACAAGCAAAATCAATTTCACAAAATTCAAGTTTTGTAACTAAGTTCAAAATAAAAGGAATGTCGAAGGGGAAAGAAGAATTTCAAACTACTTTGAAGCTTACAACATATTATCGTTATACAGAATATAAAACTGTACAAATTACTATAAATCCAGTCGTGGTACTAATGTCGAAATTATGGGAACTACTGAAATTCCTATCCCAAATTCATACGTCATACAGCCCATGAACGGGAATAATAGTGATTTGCTTTTGTCATCCTGTCAACCACAAGAACCCGAAATTAAAATCTTGGAGCAGTCGACGAATTCTGCTTGGACGAAGCCACTTCTGAACGTTATTCATTGATCTGGGAAATGGCATTTTCATGCTGTTGCACTAATGCTCAAGGGTTTCCGAGAAATTTCACTCAACCTTGATTGCGGGCTTAGGTCTTAAGATGTGACTGCAGCGTCAGAAATCCGGTTGACTCCATCCATGACTCTAAACTCATTATCCCGTATATGATGATCGACAAAGAGATCGACCAAAAAGGTGGCGGTTTCATTTTCTACATGCAATAAATTATCAACCGTACTATACTCTTCTCCTCTGAGCTACATACCTGTGATGTGTTGTTTTATCTCCCTTAGAATTGCATACCAATTAACATTGATTGATCACCTCTCTAGTTATTCCACGGCCGCTGAATTTCTTTTATCTAATGCATTGTATTGGAGCTCCTCTACTCACATTCAATACTGCTATGTGATTTTAATGTACTGAAACTAGCTACAAATTTCAAAAGGTAATACTTTCGAAATAACACATGGCGAAATGATGACGCAGGCCGCTTCAAAACTATGTGCAACAACCAACGTGATTCCCGACAGAAAAAACAACCCATAAGACACAACTTCGTGAGCATGCTTTTAGACTCTACCAACAGCTCTACAAATTTGAATTTCCTGCCTTTAAAGTGCAATTATCGAACAGTTTATCAGCTTACATGTTAAAATCAGAAACTATTGACGCCCTAAAAATATAACTTGATACCCGTATGGAAAAGTCTGATATTTATGACATTTTTATTATCGGTCACGATGTACATTTTTGCAAGCCTTGTGAAGAAAATCACCTATGAATGCACCTCTGAATATGAGTACGATAAAATGTGATTCTTTTCTAAAAGCAACCATGGATATCATTGTAGCGAGTTAACGTTATCCTGTTAAATGAATATTTACCTTCAACTTTTGTGAGAATAGAAAGACTAAAATTTCGTGAGAATATAATATATTTTAGCATTGGAACAGCCTAAATGCCCAAAGGACTGTGTCAAATGCACATGGTGATAAAAAAGTCTCTGAGTTTGGCAGCCAGTATAAAATACTATACCTAATCGAAATATTAAACCGTTGTCAAAGGAATATTCGAGTTTAATTTCTAAAATTGCCAGTAAGATTACACGAGCATTACTTTCCATTACTGCTATCTGTGGCTAGATACCTAGAGTCAATAACGAATATGCTATAGGATGATTAGAGAAGGAATCAGGTAGACGAAATTAAATAACTGCAAGTATCTAATTTTCATCAAACTGCTTTTCTAGACATTTTTTACCGTGAAAACATCCGGGGAAACTCGATCTTTATACTGGCTAGGAAATAATTTTGACACCGAGAAATCAAATGAATTCATTGAACCCATCGACCTAATGGAAAAACAACATTATTATCATAAGAATAAACATGAATTCAGGAAAGCCGCGAAGCCATGCAGAAGAAGCGGCAGTTCTGTGTGGCAATTAAATCAGCCGCATATTATACGTCACTAATGATTCCACCAAAAGCGTTTTCTGATCAACACGGGAGCCGAAGTGTGCGTCATCCCACCCACACACTCAGAACGCAGTAACCAGTCTTCGTTGATCCTAAATCGGCGAACAGTACTTGAATAACCACATACGGCCAACGATCTATCTCTATCGACCTCCGTATGCGACGAAACTTTCAATGGATGTTCACTGTTGCCGATGTCATAACTTCTATTCTGAGGGCCGATTTCTTTTCACACTTTAATCTTCCAGTCAACGTCAGTACACGTAAACTCATTGACAATGTCAAAAGATTAACGCAATAGGCCATTTTGTGTAATTCACACAAACAAAATATTCGAGTCCTGATTCCAAATTACGTTTCTCTCATGATGGAATTTTCAAATATCTTTAAACCCTGTACAGACGACACCCCTGTGATGCATGACATCGAACACCATATTTCAAACCGCGGACCCCCAGTTTTCAGTAGACCACGCAGACTGGCGCCTAACAAACTTGAAGCTGCCAAGCGAGTATTCGAGCATATGATGGAACTCGGAATAATCCGTCAAACAAATTCACCTTGGGCCACACCTTTTCACATGGTCGAAAAGAACAAACCGGACGCCCGGCGTCTATGTGGTGATAATCGTGCTTTAAATCATGTAACGATCCCAGATCGATGTCCTATTCCACACATACATGCATTTAGGGTGCACATGTCATCAAATCTTTCTAGCTGACGATGATATTCCCAAAACTGCCATCACCACTCCATTTGCTCTTTTCGAGTTTCTCAGGATGTCATTTGGTCCACGAAATGCTGCACAAACTTTCCAGAGAATAATGGACCAATTTTCATCGGTCTATCATCCGTCTATGTTTACGTTGATGATGTCCTAATTGCAAGTACAAATCATACTGAACACATTGAACACCTTCATGGAGTATTTCGACGTATATCAAACTACGGCATTTTGGTTAATCCCGATAAATGTCTGTTTGGTGTAAGTTCTGTCGAAATTCTTGGACTCCAAATTCATAGTTCTGGTATCACACCGTTACCCAGGATGGGGGGGGGGGAAAAGGAGGGTGGGTAGAAAGGGTATGAATGGGAGGAAGTTAAGGGAGGGAGAAGGATGGAGCGGAAGAAAGAGGAAGAATGTGGAGTCTGTATCGGTTTGGATAAAGAGAGATGGATAGTTGAACATTTGAGGGGAGAGGGTAATCGGATAGGGGGGGCGGGGGATAGGCAGAGCTAAAGTGAGTGGAAGAGGGATTTGTCGAGGCGAGGCGAGGTGGGGGAAAGGGAGGGGTGGTAGATAAAAGAGATGTCAACCCCTCTCCGCTATCCCCCTCATCTCCTGGTTCCCTCGCTGCTCCCTCCGTCCCGCCTGACCGTTTCTTGGGTTTGGTCAACGATCAATGACGCTTTATTCCACAATGTGCTATGATTTCACAACTATTGACTGACTTGTCACAAGGGAAAAAAGAGGAATTTAAAATGAATGACGAAGCCATAAAATCATGCGAGCAACTCAAATCTGCTCTGAACAAAGTTTCTTTACTGACTTATCTATCAACGAACCACAAGGCTTGGTTGTCTTGACGCCGCACAAGACGCAGTCGGCGCAGTCCTTCAACAACAAGTAGACATTATCACTAAGACACTCGCTTTCTTTTCTCGTCGTCTTCAACCCGCTCAAATTTGATATAGTACGTTAGGTCGT
>JACCGJ010002951.1:0-28288 GCA_013407085.1 Atriophallophorus winterbourni | reverse complement strand
TTTGTTATGTCCAAATAAATGCTTCGTGGAGAATTTACGTCGCTGGAAGGTTGTGATGTAGAGTTAATTAATGCAGAAACGTTGAGCGCACTCGAAGTGAGAATTCCGTTTCCTGCATTACAACTTAGCCACGATTCGTCTCATATTTTCTAACATCATTTAGGCATTCATAATTAAAATATCTGCTGTTGCAGTGTTATTCCGTCTGCGTTTATCCAAGTTGCCTCTCGGTTTTGCTTTTTTACTTGTCGAACGCTGAAACGCAAAATAATTTGCAGAAACGTAGCGGCCCTCTGGCACCAATCTATACAAAAGAATCAGTTCTCTGTCTCTGTGGTTTCTGAATTCCATCAAGAATGGCCTTCCTCGTTTTTTTGTACAGTCCTATTCTTAGTACCCGAACTATTTGGATATTAGGCTTAAGGTCTGCTAGACACAATAAATTCTGTACGCATTTGCGATGTTAACTGTGTTCTGATTTAGCCTCCTATATAAAAGTCTCTTATTTTTTATGGATCAGAATATTTCTGGTTTAGGTTTTTGAACTTTTCTCAGGAAAAGCGACATTTTTGCAACGCTTGCAAGTCGCTGCGGACTGAAGCTAATTGCGAGTTAATTATCGCTAAGTTACCAATACACAGCTCGGTTTTCTTACTTTTTGGGGTGCGCTGTAACTTTTCAACTGCCTGGCTCTTCTTTTTTCGCGGACTAACAACATCATTCTTAGTTTCTTCCTGACATCCTTTCGCAGATTTCCGTTTATCTACCGCTTTATGCACAATTCATTTGGGAGAGGCTGCAGCTCGCGCGTAAATTCTTTCGGTTGGTTCCTGCAATGTTGCGAGTAATTAGAAAAACTTCTCACGATAAGCCTCTCGTGCTACTTGTTTGCATTTTCTTCAGACCCGTTTGGACAATGTTTGAGCTGCATTAATGTTTTAGTGGTCTTATGGTATACTAGAGCACTTTTGGTGCGCCCTGCGTCTGCACGTAAAACACACAATATCTTTGGCTACTTGCAACAACCAGCATTTGAGCATGGATAAGTTATGTGAGCCATGGTGAAGATATATGAAATAGATATTAATATATCAGTAGTGCAGGTAATATAGACTGCAATTTCACCGAATCGGCAAAATTTCGGAATATTTGATCAGAGCGTGGGAAATACAACTAAATTAAACGTATCGCTACAGAAACGTCCATAATGCAAACTTATTATTATCTGTGTACATGTTCATAATTGGTAATCCGTTCAGGTTATCAGCCGCAACGAATCAGGTAATTGATATTTTGACTCTCAAGTCATGAGTCAAGATTTCAATGGCACGGTACGCATGGATGCTCAATCGTGCAACCGTTATCGCCCAGTAAAAATGATTTGCTGCAGCTATTTCTGTAATCCAGCAAACCGCTCGCTTGCGACACCAATATGTACGTTCTTATGTAGGTTTCCTTACAGTCCTATATATAAAAAATGTATCCTCAGTCATTATAAATCGAACCATGGATGAGGTTCAAACGAACAATCCGGCTTTTCCGGCTTTTTCCGACGTTGAGTTTAGAACCACCCACTGATTGATAAATTTCAACCATTGTGTACTTCATGTTCGCGACTATTCATCAGTACCAAGTCATTTGAACTATACCAAAACTGGATCACAAGCGACCAATTTTATATTAATTCTCTCCATAACACTCAATTACAATTCCTCATTTTATCTGCCAGTATCTCAAAACACGTGCGTTTTCATAATACGGTAAATTTTGACTGGATTAGGTTTTGTGATATGATACGTACACTAATACGTAAATGTTAGACTGAAATTGAACTCACGGGGTGTTATGAATGTATGGAACCACAAGACTTGCACCGACAAAGGTCCACGCTTATAGACCGTACGTTAGCGAAAGGAACAACCCATTAACTCTCATACGAATATAGAAGCATCACCAAACAAGCATACAGCATACAGCTCGGTAAATATAGAAAATCATTTTGGCTCTGAAGGAATTAGTAAGTTATTTTGTTTCGACATTTTCTTTTTAAAACGCGCTTGATGCCATATTCGTTGTAATATTGAATGGTTCTTTAAAATTGTCATGCATGTTGCACTCGCCGGTCATCAGGCTGAAATGCAATATGATATTCACTAATCTCTTTTATTGGACGAGTCTCCGCGAAGGTGTAACACCAATGACCATAATACTGTTCTAAAGTGGCTCATTAGGCGGCATTGTTCTGATGAAATAGCGAATAGTGAACAAGTTGGACTAGCAAGATACTGTTGATTATTAAAGACACCACAAACCTGTTTAAGCACAAACAAACTGATTACCTTAACACAATGAGCGCACAACAGAAATTAGAATTTAAATGTATGTCAATTATTCTTGCATACAAAATTGTCTACCAAAGGACACTCACTGTGACATTCATTGTACAATTGTGGTTAGCGGTTGAGCTGATGACACAGATTATCCCATTGGATCGTGAACCCACGTAATACTAGTCTGAACAGTAGTTTGTTGAAAAACCTAAGCTCCAGATAGAAAGAAACGTCATTAATCGATCAGCTCTATACTGATTGTTTCTACATGTTTTTATTATACCGTACTCATGTGGAGTTGTACAGCGTCCAATTTTTAGAGATGAATTTTTTGAATCCTACAACGGATATCACTTGGTAGAAAGTACCACCTATTTTCCGTTCGCTTCGGGGATAAATTGAGATGCGGAATCCTCAAATCAAGTGCCACTAACTGCGAACCCTTATAACTAATGATGCACGAAGGCATGTTTCAATGATCCTTTGGTACGTAGAAGAAGCGGTCAACCAGTGTGAACAGATAATTGTCAATCAGACCGTCTAGATGTGTCCTCGAAGAAAGAAGCCTCAAATCAACACTTATACGCGTTTTCATAAAATTAGCGCCAAGTATTCGCACCTGATAGAAATGACTAGAATAAACCACAATTTATACACGCGTGATCATTTTAATTGGCTACTGACCATGCATACACATATTTACAAACTAATGGTGGACCATCAGTGCTGTGGTGACTGTCGCAATGTATTGCCATTGATTGAACAACTTGGCTGATTAAGCATAAATATGTTCACGGATTTGATTGATGGAATTGCAATAATATATTTCGTGACACGTGTATTTCTTACTGTCTGTCGATCGAATTTTCGAGAAGACAAAGGGATGAACTTTTGAGTTCGCTGTTTGGGGGTTGTAACGACTGGTTGGATTTGTAATGGCGCATTTGGTTCACAAAAGCTTATCGACTCTTTGATTTGCTTTTACACTACAGATGATTATTAGCGGCTCTATTTCGTTCGCAGTTACCGCAGATGTTAATTTGATTGAGTGCCTATCCGAAATCATGTTACAATTACATATTTCAAAAAAGATATTAATTGATGAATACATATAAATATATAATCGGAACTCGAATTATACATGATTTAACAAGTCAACATCTGAAAACCGTCTGGCTAATCAAACTATTTTCTGGAAAGATGGAGATTTTGATCCTGGCGTATCTGTTAGACAAAAGTCAACGAAGGACACCAAACGTCTCGTGTTAAGTATCTCACACGATCTGCACTGCGTTCAATGAAGTTTTGAATGGGCATCTCAGAGGCAGCAAATAAGAGACTCGTCGAAATCTAATCAAAATCTATTAGCATCTTATGGCCGTCGAACTACATCAGAAGTTCATGACGGTTTCTTTCTTCATAACGTTTCGCATAATTAAACACTCGTATTCGGGAATAACAATACCTCCCGCAGCGCTAAAAGCAAATGGCCAATGACAAATGATCAGTGACTGTTACAAAGACACGTGGTAAAAGCACAACGTCTGACATTATTTTTTAGCAAAGTAAAATCTTGTCAACAATGACATCAATCTGAAATTATACCTAAAGGAATAACCGATACTTATGTCGTATACTTATGTAGTATTTAAACATGAATATAATGATCGTGCTACCTCCAAACTCGTAGGTCAAATGATATGAAATACGTACAATCAACTGAGATCTTCCATGTTCTGACGCAACCTCACCAAACTGATTCTCGGCTCAGCATTGCAGCTCACATTCACTGTCACATGGCGAAATTGGAATCACATCCTGCGTGTCTACGCAGCTACATCGGAAATTGCTGGATGCTGAATGTTTACTGACAGACATCAACTCTCTACTTATTAGGACCGCTTGATAATTGATGAACCAAGGGATGCAGGGTTTTGCATAAGATCACTCGACAAAATATCGTAACAGGTTTCTTATTGACTCTTCAATGCGTAAATCGTATATAAATAGCAATTTGTTCCCAAATAAAAGGACAACCTTTAATTCAATTTGTTTCAAGTCACTAATGTCAGGCATTGCCGTTGAGTCCACAAAATGTAATGTTCTTAGAAGTGTTCGACCATTGGACGTCCAATTGTGTAAATATTCATCCATGTATCTATGTAGAACGGCCGAAATGCAACAAATTAATACGTTGCCTATTGAGAGATGGAAGGTGGAGATGCCTGACACCAAGATCATCACGCTATATAAGAATAAGTGTGACAGCGTTTACCGCAACAATTATAAATGAATATTTTATTTGATTATTGCAGGCTTAAAGACGTGACCGACGTTTTATTGCAAAACATTTCAGTAAAATTAAATTGTTTTATACAGTGGAACAGAAGTGTTTTTTGAATGAATTTTGAAAACGTTATATTTGAAATAACTTTTAATCCAACATACGACGACCTTTCATGCCCAAATTTAAATTGATTTTATCAACTGACACATTTTCTGTAGGCATATGCATTATCCACTTAAAACAGTCATGGAGGGCCTATAGGAATGAAGTACATAATTAACACAACCGATTAGAATGAATCTTGATAAAGTCACGAATAACTGACTCTACAGAAAATCACCAAACAAACACCTGATGAATCACGATGGCCTTATACGAACCTCAAAAAATATCCATAGGCTCTAAGTATTCCGAATTCATCGATTTATTCTAAGTGAAATTTTCACAGTCAGAATTTGATACACTTGGATTTTTTTACTTGGAGAAATCATAAGCTCTAAACCTGTTGAGAAATCAATTACCGCTAGTGCTACAAATGTACTGAGATTCTATTGCAACGTGATCAATTTTTCTGATTGGTGGTTCGTAATCGATGAATATCGATGAATATAGAATTATTAAGCTTTGGGAAGTGATGTAATTCTTAGTTTCAAAGTAGAGGTCCGGTCTGACCCCCCCATACGAGTAAATCTATAAACGTGGTTTAAATAAGTGCCTAATCCAAGACCGCTCGAAGTTTGTATTGAAGTGTGACTGATCGATGATCACCCAACTATTGAAGTTTGGAAAGCTGAAATCCGTTGTTATCAATATTTGAGATTTTAGCAGCATTGTTGGATAGAGCAAACATGCGTTGATCTTCTGAAGTCAAAGCCAGAGTGTAGCAAAATGTGTCAGTTATACCAAGTGCATGAATCCGCGTCGATGTCTAGAAAATTCCTCTTTCGGTGTAAGATGAACATTGAATTTATTTTATTGACAACTAACTGTTTAAATCTGCTGGTATTTTTGTATATTTTTACCATTTTTGTTTTACCGAACTACTTGAATTTATTCGTTCTTGAGCTTATATTTTGTATCTTTATTTGGCCGTTTGCGCGCTATTTGAAGTTGCGATCACTCGTGGTCATTGTTGCTGTTGAATATTGTTGTTTTTGGATTCAGTTCGAAGCGGAATAATTGAGGTTTGCTATTTTCATTGTATAATTATTTTGCTTCAATAGTACCGTACTCATCTCACGTATTGTCTTGTCAATATTTTGGTGGGTTTGGACGCGTGACTCAACCGTTGGATAAACACATTGGTGTTTATATCGCGACTGAAATCTTTGACGTTGAACTCGATTTTCTCCGGACCGTATTGGCGGTTACACCAAGGGTCTGGTCTTTTATAAATTTACAATATAACAATTGCTTGAAGGAAAGTGCTTCCTCTCTGACATTTATTATACCATCTCGCCGGAATAAAGACTTGCTAAGCAAAAAGCGATTTTTTTTTGGAAAATGAGTCACTGATACACGTTCATGTTCTTGCAACTATGTCAGGCAAAGTATAATTTAAAATCTCAGAAAATTCGATTAATCTGTCAATTTGGCTGTTTGCCTTCGTATAGAAACACATAATCTTATTTTCCGTGAGTAATGACCGCGTATAAACTGGAGTTATTAATCTGACTTCCGTCAGGCCGGAATTAACAATGTTGAATAATGTGGTGTGTCCTAAGTAGTTAAATATTATGGTGCCAGATGCATCTGAACTGTCAGTGCATGATATACAAAAAACATGAGATCTTTTTTTGTCTCGAATCAACAGATTCCAGTGATTTAGGGTTAGCAAATTTAAAATTAATGGTTAATTTAACCCGACCGGGTTTGTTCTCAAACAGATGAGATACGAAATAATAAAGAAGTACAAATTCAGTCGATACTCCTGATCTGATATGCATAAATGCATTAAATACCAACCTTTAAAAGACCTACAAATGTAACGTTTATTATATATTGAATTAATTTCACTTGGTGGATGAATGATAACTAAGTATCTGCGAATATTTTCAATTAAATCTGTAATTAGAATATATAACACTTTACCAGTAATTTAAGCATTACTGTCCTCAGCTATTAACGAGAAAACAGTCAAAAATCTTTTGTGCTTTGAATGGGATGCGGATGCGAGCACCACAAATTATGGTCGTGTATAAGCGCACTGCGTGCCTTGCTGAAAACATTTTTGAAGTATTATTTTTATCCGTGCCATTATAGCAACCTTTGTTTATCACATTACAACGGTTTCAAATTTCACTAAGACTAATCTTACTGTCCGTATATAATGATGTCTAACAGAATGAAACTTGTCCTGGTGTGCACATGAAGAAGCTGTTTGTTTATAAGCACAATGCATGTTTGGTGAGGAAAGAATATGTGATTTTGTATTTTAAAATTGGGTTCCGTTGTGAGAATGGTTAAAGTAACCATTTTTTAAATTAAATTTATTTTGCATATGTTTGGTCATATTATGCATCGACCAAAATAAGCTTATGTCATTCAGAGATACATATTCAAATATATGGGCTCAATTTGGATAACAGCCCATGGCCAAATGGCATCTTACTAACTATAGGCTGCTCGACTTTATCTGGACAGTACATGTCTAATGAAACTAAAATAAAATTTCTACAATCAACAGCAGACAATGTGCTCAGCTGTATGCTAATGGAGCTCTCGATTTGATTGTTATTTGATTCTAATAGTGAAATTTATCGCTGATAATTAGGCCAGGGGATTTTACGATGGCTAAGTAGATTTAGACCTTAAAATTCTTTTATGTGCACTTCTAAGTCAAGCTAGAAAAGTGTATTTTTTTCCTGCTTTACTGTCTGAATGAAATATTTTTATGCACGTGACAATAGTGATCAAACCGTTTTTAATCTATGTAAGCAGATTTGTCGGCTCAAATAGGAACACGCGTACAAGCTACGCTGTTAACTTTGTTAGTAATTACATTATGAGACGCACATCTCCGTAGTAGTTTCGCAATCAGGAGCTTATGTGAACCACACACTGGCTCTGACGCTTTCTTAACCGATGATTACATGTACTGCACCGATCACACGCTTCGTTTACAAACCTAAACATTCTTAGTAATATGTGATTTAGGTGAATCCGGTTTAGAGCATAGAATACGGGATAATAATTAATTATTCGGTACATATGCTTTTGTTTAGTTAACGGTTTTTATTGTTACATTTCTCGATAAAACATGGTTGTTCGGTCGATTTGTATCTCCTTGCACCGAATAACTACACCAGCGGCAATCATTCAATCACAAATTCCGCGAGAAGATTAATCTCCTTCCTTTTATCAACCACGTGAATTTCTTTACTCGACAGAAAGGCAAGGACGGATCTCGAATTTTATTATAACATACAGATCAACAGCACTTGAGTCTGTACAGTATTATAGTCCACTGGGGAAATGCGTCTGCCAAGGTTTGTTCTTTGAATTCGTATTTAGCGCAAGGGGAGGCATCTTTTATTCTCAGAATAAACGAAATGGTCGATTATTTTGTGCATTGTGAAGCACTCTATATGCTAAACGAAAGGCATCTTGATCTTGCAAATGCAAATTCTAACTTTTTATTATGGAAATAGACGAAACATTAGCTAAGAACATTAGCTACAAAATATTTTTTTCGAATACATCAGCTGCATTCATCAATGGAGAAATAAGCGTAATTACACACGCAAGATTACATATACACATGTGGATTATTTCGAACTTTCTTAAACAAATTAACATCCTTAATTCGCAAAGATGAGAAATATCACATTAGGATGATGGTATATATATTGCTAATATTTCCCGCACGTTCGTTAAAATTGAACAAATGTTAAAGATGGAGTTTCTTCTGTTCAGACAGTCGACGGATTGACATATAATATAAGGGAATCAGCTGATTCCTTACAAACATTTATCTGCAAAATATAAATCATGCGTCCCTGCCAACAAGATTGTACCTTAAGAGCAGCTGGACAGCATAGCTGATGTCGATGTAAATCGTACGTTTTGCAGAAAGCGTTTAAACATGCTAAACGTTTACAAATCCCTGAGGGTAAGCAGAATACAGCCCGCTAATTTGAAGTCATGTAAGTTATAGCTTGTAGACCCATTAAGTGATATATTTGAACACAAACAAAATACAAGAATCAAATCAGCTGACTAGTGAACCGATGAGTTATTCAACTAATCTTTGAAAATTGCAGTCGTTCGGATCCAACCATTTACCCTACTGTTACGCTCTTCTCAATGGTTTTGAAAGTATTGGAAATCTGGATGTGTGACAAAGATATCAGGCAGCTTCAGAGCCATGAAATTCGTTCTCAGATGAAACGGCTTCAGTAACGTATGCTCATGAATCTTCGACATGCTCACTTTTAGCACTCGGTCCAATACTGTTTTCGATATGTAGAAATGATTAAGCGAAAGTTATGAGATGTTAACGTGTTCTCATCTCTGATGATGCACGAACTTGCGTCAATCGTAAACTGGTCGTAACATTGTGACTCCCCACTTAATATCTTGTCAGCACTTGATAATGCGAACTCGGTCCAGGTGTAGAGAAATAATCACAGCGTGTACACCGCACAGTTTGTGTATGATTTGGGTTGTAATGGTTTCGTCCGAGATCACATGGTTTTGGGGCAATGTGCCATTGAAGCGCAGCGTGCACCCAAGGTACTTTGTCTGCTGAAACAAGTGCAATAAATCAGACAATATGATGGAATCCTGCCAACTTACAAGGTTATAATTGGCTGCATTTAAAATATTTTGTCAAGGCGTGGTGCCCTTACTACAAGAAAGACATCGTCCGACAAAAATGCATACAATGTCTCGCAATTGGCATGATTGGAGGTGAGCGACGCAAACTTTGCGCTGCATGTCTAAAATTCCTAGAACGTTTTGCACGTACGCGCCGTCGGTTGAGAGGCGACTTAATTGAAACCTTCAGGAACATGAAGGGTTTAAGCGATTTCATCATAATCGGCTCTTTTGCACTAAGACTTTGGGATGTTGAAGGGTTCAAGTGACTTTATCATAAACGGCTACTTTGCACTAATTCACGAGTTAAGCAGCCGTGCACATTCTCTGAAACGTGCTAAGGAGCTCTATCGGCTGGACTCATGAGAAACGTCTTCCAGTCTCACGGTAGAGAATTTCTGGAAAACTCTTTCAAAAGAACTTATATCTTGCAGTTTTATAGTGCCTTTTAGGCACAATTCGGACCGCAACGGGCGTGCTTTATTTCCTGAATACTCGCATTGCAATACAAGTTTTGGAAAACCGATTTTGTAAGCGTTTTTTGTTAAGAAAGTAAATGTTAACGTTTTTGTGTTTTTCTGTACACGATTGATCTTCAGCTGATATTCTACTGTACCACAAAATAGAAAAGCAGATTTCTTATTTTTCAAGATTCAGCTATTACAACAAACATAACCCAGATAATCTACTAGCGTCGCGATCGTCGAGGATATCCAACTCACCATAAAAAAATAATCGTATAGCAATGCGGGGTGCTCCTCAGAAGATTTCCTTTGAAGGGAATTATGGACACTCAATCAAATCGTTAACCACTTACTAGCCCGTGCAAATTGAACTGAAATATATTTCCGATCAAACATTCATCTCTTCTTATCACATATAAAATTACTGTTGCACCTTCTCTGAAGCAAATGAACAAACACATTAAATTGACGACCTGTTTAATTATCGTAGTGCTACTTGCTTGTTCGACCCTAAATCGTTAATATTCAATCGTTGCACGATCAAACTGATATGTGATTCATAAAAATGTTAAAAGTGGGTTAGAACTGTGCTCGTAGCATATGCAATCTCAGCTGCATTGAGTAGGATCTCCGATTGCTTAGGACAAGAGGGACATTTATAATGTCACGAACCTAGAAAATTTTGAATCTGTTCCGAATCCAGATAGTTATTAGTGGTTAAATATATAAAGTACAATTGCACTCTTATCAAACACATTTGATTAGAAAACAAGTTGAACACATGTGGTTGAGCATCCAAGCAATACAAACACACGCAAATCAAGACCAATTTCGTGCTGTCCAAACTCATTGTGTAGTGACAAACATATGAGAATTGGTATGCCTCCAACAATTGAGGAACATTAGACAGTGTTCGAAATAGTACGCCACTATTGGCCAAGGTAAGCACAATTAAACCTGATTAAATGCACGTGCATTCACACACGCAGATGGATTAAACCAACTACCTTCATATCCCGATACACTTCGTGCTGCTTGGAATCCTTAGAATAAGTTGATTTGTAACATGTTCGTTTTGTCAAATATGGCACTTTATCTGCTTTTAAATAAACCAGAATGTATTTCTTTCAAGTATTGTCTAAGGGAATATTTATCACGTTGAAAAACGTGCATATTCATTTTCTAAATACTCGGCAGCACATTTGTTCATTGACGTAAATAATCGAAAAATAACCTGAGAGTTTATCGTCCGTTATTGAATTAAAACTTAAAAGTACTACGATTTGTCAAATCACGAGCAACCCTGTTTATGTCACTAATTTCAATCTCGTTTAATTTATTATGGTCTAATAACTGCCCGCGATAGTTGGATGTTGGCTGCTATGAAAACTTTAGTATTATTTTCATAAGGTTGATTGATTTCTATATTTTTCAAAACATTGTGATTCCAACAAAATATCTCACAAAACTAACCGATAACTACGTGCTTGTTTGTACGAGACTTATTCTCCTGCGACATACAAGTATACTTCATTTACATTAACATGAATGTTTGAAGAGACACTGAACCCGATTTATCTGTTTCAATAAGATGATGGCAAACTGCCATAAACCGGTTGTGTTGTGTGCATGATGGGGTTGCGTGCATCAAAATATATTGGTCGTTCATGAGCACATTGTTTGCTTGATACATATTCAGTTGTGGTTCTTTGTTTGAGCATCGTGATTCTGTGTAAGCACAGTTTTAACAGTAACCTTCAACCACAAATTGCTGTCAAAATTACGTTCGCCACATTACATCAAATGCCGATCAAAATATATCCCACGCCCCTCATTACACACAAGCAATGAATCTCGTCAAGATGCTCCTTCAAGCTCGCCAAACACAGAACAGCCAAGCAAGATCGCTCACTTCTTGAAACCCCGTATGCCATACAAGGTAGCTGAATTCAACGTCAGGACCTTGAGACAAACAGGAAAACAGGCTGGATTAGCTCGTACACTAGAAACGATGAGAGTAGACATATGCTGCCTATCAGAAACGCGCTTACACGACTCTAGTAATGTGATAAACCTATGCTCACCGAATAATACCGGCGTCATGTTCCGTTTTGCGTGTATCTGGTTATGAAGAGGTCCAGGCAGCGGGACTTGCAGGAGTTGGTATTGGCCTGAGCTCACGCGCCGAGGCAGCCTTGATTGATTGGTTACCTGTCAATAGCCGTTTGTGCGTCGTCCGACTTGGTGGCTCATGCAAAATCAGTCAACACAGGCAGAACACTCGTGCTCTTTTCGTCATCGCAGCCTACGCCCCTACTGACTGCAGTGCTGATTTAGCGAAAGACGAAATCTACCGAAGTCTAGATGAATTACTGCGTAAAGCGCGAAAGTCGGATATTGTCATTGTGGCTGGAGATCTTAATGCCCGAGTTGGCCGCCTCTCACAAAGTGAACGACACCTCGGTGGTCCATATGGACTGGATTGCGTCCGATCAGACAAAGGTGAACGCCTGTTGAGTCTATTTGCTGAGCACCGCCTATTCCTCAGCAGTCCCAGCTTTCGACATTCCAAACAACGGTCAGCAACATGGAGATCACCCTCGACAGGACTCTGGACACAAATTGATCACACTGCGATCAGTAATCAATGGCGTTTCAGTGTGCAAGACTGCAGATCATGTTGGTCGACCTGCCTATCATCAGACCACGCGTTAGTCTGTGCTAACTTAACTATGCGTTTCAGCGGATCGCGTAGGAAAAATATCACGAGGCTGGATACGCTTGAACTATCAGATAGATCAGTGGTAGAGAACTATCTAACGGCCCTATCTAATGCACTCGGACACCATCCCGATAATATTGAGGAGCATTGGGCTCAAATCCAAAGCGCAATGTATCATGCTGGCCTGGAAAGCTGTGGAACATCAAAGCGAACAGATTCCAACTGGATATCTGCTGCTACACCTAAATTAATTGACCAACAGCGTTCCTTACCTCCGGGAGAAAGATATGATGAACAGCGCAGGCAAATTCGCCACCGGTTGAAGACCAGCCTCAAAACGGACCGAGAATCATGGTGCGAAGAGCGGACAAATGAGATGGAAGCAGCCCAAGCAGTTGACAACACCCGTAAATTGGTCCAGCTTATACGCTCAACGGGACCCCGAATGCCCAGCGTGAGCGAACTCATCACGGAAGCAACAGAGAATGGCAAATGGACCGCTGGAGGGAACATTTCGCTAGCCAATTCAACCAACCGCGACCACTCTCTGTTGCTCAGCCAATTGGCTCCACCACTTAGTGGCCGGCCCCTCAGGGACCCCCTACAGAGGCAGAAATTCGCTCACACATAATGAAGCTTAGGCGACGCAAGGCCCCTGGTTTATACTAGCTAACAGCCGAACTATTCTTTGAAGGTGTCGATGTTTTGTGCAGTGAGCTGTCAGTGCTCTTCGGAAAGATCTGGAACGAGGAAACCATACCCAGCGAGTGGGGACCGTCAGCCATCGTCCCAGTATTCAAAAAAGGGTCGAGGAAAGAGTGCGGTAATCACAGGGGTATCAGTCGCATACCGGTGGTTTCTAAACTGTTTGCATCAATCATCCTGACCAGGCTTACCAGCTACCGAGAAGCAGAGCATCGAGAAGAACAGGTTGGTTTCAGAAGAGGACGCGGGTGTGTGGACCAAATCTCCACGCTGCGCCAAATTTTGGAGCAACGCTACGAATACGTCCAACAATTATCGTCTTTCTTGACATACGAGCAGCATTTGATTTCATTGACAGAACCGCTCTCTGGGACTGTCTCATTCGCCATGGTGTCCCACCGAAGTACCTAATCCTGCTCAAGAAGCTGTACTGCCACACCACCGGCAGAGTCAAAGCCTATGGTGATTTATCCAACCAGTTTATCATTTCCAGCGGGGTTCTTCAAGGATGTCCGATATCCCCATTCCTATTTAACTTTGCGATTGACGATGTCATGAAAGCAGCAACAGCCCAGCTACCGAATTGTGGGATCGACCTGCTCCCCGGTCGACGAGTTATGGATCAGGACTATGCTGACGACATTGCCCTCCTCGGAGAGGATGCTTGCGCCATACGAAGCGCATTGGATCTACTCGTTGATCAGTTGTCGCTGTATGGATTGCATTTCTCTCCGTCAAAATGCAAAGTGTTCCTACAGGATTGGACAGACCCAACACATGATTTGACGATCGAACACCATAAACTGGAAGCCACTGACAGTTTCACCAACCTAGGGAGCTGCATCACCACTGGGGGCGACATCGAAGCTGAAATCACAGCACGGATTGCAAGAGCACGCCATGCTTTCGCTGGGCTACGGCATCTGTGGCGCTGACGCGATGTTGGATTACGCTTGAATGGCAGAGTGTACCAGGCAGTTCTACTGTATGGCTGCGAGACGTGGACGCTGCAACAAGCCGATAGTCAACGATTATCGACGTTTGATCATCGCTGCTTGCAAAGTATAGCTCGTTTAAGCTGGAAACAGAAAGTCAAAAATGATGATGTCAGGAAGGCAGTCCTAGGCGATCGCTCTGTGCCACTCTCCGATCATATATCTATGTGCCAGATGAGGTGGCTGGGGCACGTTCTTCGTATGGATGAGCGACGCCTTCCTCGCCTAGCTCTTTTTGATCTCGCTGGACCTGATTGGAAACGTCGCCGTGCCGAACAAATGAATATTTGGCGAAAGACCCTCAAGCGTCGAATAGCCCCACTAGCCATCGTGGGAACATCGCGCTTACCCGGGTGGGGTCCGAAAAACCGTGAAGATATGTGGCTGATGACACTCAGTGTGATGGCAAAAGAAAGGAACCAGTGGCGAGAATTCTGCCGTGCTTGTGTTTCCGTTTATCAATGACCCTCCCCCCTCCCTTTTTTCCAAAAAGACAAAAAATATCAAAAAACGGCATGTGTAAACAGACAGACAAAAAAATCCCCCTCTTTTTTTCTTTTTTCTTTCATCATGTACCCTATTCATGGTATACTTGTTGTCGTCTGTAAAGACTTGTGTGATAATAATAATAATAATACCTTTAAGTATATCGTTGTTGATCATTATAACACATTTCATGGCTCATTCAAACAGATCTTACTCTCCTAACTTGAAGAACGCAAACAGCCAGTAACCTTATTTCGGTGTGTACGTGATGTTTGTCACAATGATTTCTAATCACACAAACTGATTATGCATATAAGAAGCGCTTGCACGATAGGCTCGCACATGATTTGCATCATTGGTCAACTTCCGGTTCACAATGCATTCTTTATGCAAATATGCCATGTCATCAGTTAACAGATCACTTTTCATCAACATTCGGTGTTTTATTCTCACTCTTCAAATTATTATGTGAAGTTGGCTACTGTTGAAACCTCAGCGGTCGACTGAGCTTGCAAGATGATCAGGTAAGCCAACTCGAATGCACTACGTTCCGTTCTATATTATAATCTTGACCATAATATACCTTTTTAAAAATTCGATAGAAAAATTCGATTTACATAAACTATCTAAGAAAATGTTATAATTTTGGAGCCAAATTGATTTATGGACATGACACTTTTGTCACATAACAATTATACAAGATTTTAGATCACCGATGGCACTGGACATGTGTGTTATACAAACCAGTCGCTGGAAAGTTTGCGAGTCGTTTTAGATTTCGAATGACAAAATAACTTTATGAATTGCAGTATTTATTCTCGAATTGAGAAACAAGATTTCGTGCATTCAAACAGAAGTGTTTACTCCGAATCGCTTGACGCTGTTATAAAGAAAAGGAATATAATGTTATTGTTATAAGGAGTGTTGTTCTAAAGAATATTTTAACCAAATGTTCGCCTAGGGCATTAGATGATAGAAAAGATCGCATATTAAACCTACCAATAAAGACAGCAAGATTATTATTTCATGTGACAAATCATAACCTAATGTTTTGACCTGATCTTCATTTCCTTGAGGGTAATGCAGCCTTTCGTTCGAGGATAAACCAATCCAGATTTAGTTACTTCGAGCTTCAAAGCAAAATCATTGAGTTGACCTCAATCATCTGATTCTGTACGGTCATTATAAATTTTTCGAAGCCTAGAACTTTCAAGGTGATTTGAGCTAAGCAACATTTACAACTTTGGTGAATACTCGAAAATCGCTACAAAGAGAGTTTCAGTCCTAACCAGCAAAACAGTTTCCAAATGCGCGATATAAAATTTTTTCTCTACTCTCTGGCCTTGCCTTGTCGACGAAGACCTACCATATGTCTTGTTGTGGACGGTTAAATAAAATATAACATGCTTTATGCTTTCGTCCAAGAAAGAAATAAAACTTTTGTTGTGAAAATATTGTAGTGGCTAAGCATTCGTGTATGCGTTATAAGTTAAATGCTTCTCCTTTCAATAGAAGGCCGCATAGGTCCAGGATATTATTTAATGTTCCTTTATCGTGGCCTATTTTTTATTTATTTTTCATACATATCTATTTTGCTTTGTTATAATGAATGCATATTATTATATCGACATTTCGATATGTTGATTGTGTTGTCAGTGTTGATAAACTACGATAGAGGTTTTTGCTCGGTTATTCCGTTGGCAAATGTGTTCCGATGTTTTGAGTAACCGTCAAAATGCGTACGTTGCTAGTGGTGAAAATTCGGTTAGATAAACCTCAATATATCTCTTAAATAGCGTGAAAACATGTTTAAATTTTTCGAATTGTTGTTGCTAGATTTCTCTTACTAGAAAATGGGTGGGTCTGAAAGAAGCGCAATTCCATAAATGTATAGAATTAACAAATGACCCTTCTTTGTGAGTGATAGGTATATACACTCCATCTTCACTCTATTCAAGTACAAGTCACCTTGAAGCACACTGCAATCCTCAAAAGTGCTGAATTTGTTCCATATTTGTATGTCATCTGCTAACAGAAGTATCTTACTGCCGCGTGGTTTTGGCAGGTCATTCATGTAAATCAGAAACATTATCGGTCCAAGCACGGATCCCTGTGAAACACCGCTAGTGACGTCGATTTCCTTCTATAGTATACCGTTAACTCCAACCCGTACGTGTCTTTTGCTGAGATAGTCTAGCAACATGTCATATAGTCCTCCAGCGATACCGTTTTTATTCAGCTTGTTCAGCAGTAAGTAGTGATTAACATTGTCGAAAGCTTAAGAAATACCAAGGTAGCATGCATGAAATTCGCCTCCAGCGTCCACTACACTAGTCCAGTCGTCCAAACGTGTCAGCAAGTTAGCTAGACAACAGCGGTTTCTGCGAAATCCGTGTTGGGCAATTGTCAGAGTCCGATCGATTCCAGGTAGCGCACTACTTCTCTAGTAAATAAATGCTCAAAAACCTTTGAAACCGAAAACAGCAATGTCACAGGCCTGTAATGTTTTTACTTCAGAACGGCATTCACTGTTGTGAATTTGTGTAATTAGTCCCAGCTTCCAATCAATTGGAACCATTTCAACTCGAAGCAATTCGTTAAACAGACGAGATAAAGGTTTTGAGAGCTGCGCATGACAGCTTTGGAGGAGCTACGGTAAAAATTTCGTCTGGTCCCGGAGATTTCTTTGCGTTTAACTTTCTTAAGTGCTTCGCAACCACCATCGGATCAATTAATATTTTACTCAGAGTGGGACGGTCATAACGAATGCTTGGTTCCTATTCGTGCTTTGTGGATTCCGATGCAAAAATAATCAAGCATAAAAGTCTGCTAACAAATCAGCGGTTTGTTCAACGGATTCAGTGAAGCCGGATGAAGTTCTTAGGGCAAAGACACCTGGTTTGATATCTGTTCTGTCGTTTACAAGTATATATAAAAGCTTTAGATTCCGATGCATCTGTGAAATCAATTACGATTAAAAAGCTTGTTCTTCGTCTCGAATCAAGCTGATAACTTTATTATGCAGTTGTATATTTAGGCTTATGAAACCCCCATGCTATTGCCCTTTGCTGCAGCCACTTTTTGGTCCTGCTGCGTAGCTTAAATTTGATACGTCGATAATTTTTCTTCGGGACGACGTTTAAAAGTTTCTCTAATATAAATTTCAAGTGTTATATGAAAGAGCGCCAATAACTGTCTGGATCGGAATAATCCAACTGTATGAAACTGATGCTTCGAGGCTCTGCAAAAAGGGTACTGTATTTTACCTTTCTGAAGCATTTCATTCCGTTAAATTTGCGCCTAGAACTACAAACGTAGTCGAATTCTAGGACAACGTGGTCGTTCTGTCCAATCGGCGGATTATATTTGATATTTTCTACAGCGGTATGATCAGGTGTAAGTGTCCAGTCCAAGGTAGACGGCCTGTCAGCTCCTCTCATACAAGTCAATCCGGTAGCGTGGTGATAATGGGTTGTTTAATCCAAGACTGCTCGAAGTTCGTGTTCAAATGTCTGTGGTGGATGATCATTACGGTAATATAGCTGGGGAAGGTCAAGGTCTCCCATTATCAAAATTTGAGTGTTGTATTGCGTTGTTACATAGTGCAAAGCAGTAATCATTTTTTTGTTCAGGTCGAGGTTCGCGGTTGGAGAACGGTAAATCACATTAATAACCCACTGGTCACCAGAATTGAGAGTTATAGAACACCAAAGCGTGTCGGGTATATCCATATTTTGGTCGTTCATAACTCTGCAAATAAATGATTATTCGCAGTAGAGTGCTGCTCCTCCGCCATCAATCAAACGGTCAAGTCAAAATAAATACATGTTCGGTGAAGTGTTTTAGATCCGAAAACGAGGTAGTGAACCACGTTTCTGTTATGGCAACTATGTATCGGTTTGTGTCATCACCAATCTCGAAGAGTTCGTGCAGCTCATTGATTAGGCTGTTTGCGTTCGTATAGATGCACTTGATTGTGTTTTTTTATGAGTAATGACAGGGTGTTTGATTGAACAATTTGATAGAGAGATTTGTGTATTTGTATATAAGCAATCAATAAAGTTTGTAGTGTTCATATCATGAGAGGTTATTGGGAGCATGACTCTGTCAGAGCCGGAATGCTCACGTTTTTTTGAAGTAGCGCATGAGCTTCCAATTGAACTGTGACACTTGGCGTAGATTGTTCAGTACTATCCGTTTGCTGAAATTCGGTAATGGTCCTGGGCAAGTTTAACTTTACGCTTTGGTGTATAAATCTTCTTTTTGACTTCCATTCGCGTTTGACATTATCGGCCATTTCGGTTGTCAAAAAGGTTAGCTTCAGAGGGCTAGGACCTTGGTCTTTATAGTTTGTAGACATCGGCTTCCTGAAAGTGCTTACAAGTATGGATGTTTCAACGCCGATATTTCCATCTAAGTATTTCCACTGTTTTCGATCGTACTCAAACATTTGATAAGCATCGTCTGCAGCGTAATATGACACACCCAGAAAAACAATACTTCTTGGATTGTTTTCCTCTCGATATTTCTTTGACGTCCTTCGCTTCTACCATGGTAGATCATAAATGATATGACTTGTTGAATTGGAAACATTTCTAAGCTTGTAAGCATTTGATAGTACGTTTTCCACATCCTCAGCTGATTTCAACGTTACTTTTGAAAGACGTGGATCATTTTTGCGGGGGGGGATTCATGTGACGGTGTAGCCGAACAAGTGATGATAGGTAACTGCGGACAGTTTCATCTGACTACGAAGATTATGCCACTCCACTTAGTCCTGCTTCTATTTGGCTTTAAATAGCGTTTCCTGTGACTTGGTCACGTTGGTACTTATCACAATTAGATTTATACGTGTGGGTTTTGGTTTATAGTTTGAGTCGGTGTTATTGACGGTGGCTATGTCGAATGTTTTCTGCATTCCGTGACATGTGTGCAACGCTGATGAATCCTTTTTAGTTTTGGTCAGATTCTTCTTAGTTATCTTGGCAAATGTGGACCTGCTCAAATGTGACATATTCTCTGTTGAGTGTGCTCTGACATCATGTTCCTTCTCACAGATCCTAAATGTTAGTAATTAAATATCATTTGACAATAATGCCGTTATAATAAATCAACAATAAATTGAAATAATTGTTTTTAGGCATTTCAATAGAATGAACAGGGTAAAATCAGTTTTTTGAAGTTATAAAAAATTATTTGTATTTTATGTTATCCAGGATATTCAGTGTTTTTTTAACATAAAATGGAAACATACTTGGCGGTGCTGTTTCAAAATGATACGGAATATTAATTGTTAGATCTATTTAATCTAATCTAATAGTAATTTCAATGATACATAATAAAAATTCCCTGTAACAAAATCCTACTCATAATTTATTGCATTGGAAGAATGTGTTAAATAAATAACACATATATCAGAAATTTCTAAAACCTAATGATTTTGTTGAAGAAGAATTTAGGCTACGATGTTTGAGTTGTTTCATTTCAGTGCCAGACGAACCTACCGGTCTAACGTCAATCGCTTTACACAATTATGGAAATGAAAGCGACCGTAAACAACTTCTCTGTATTTTTAATCCACACCACTATTTCGTTCCGATTTTCGCGATGACATGATAACGATAAGAATCATTTCTAATGTGAACATTAAAACCTGGAGATGTAGCCAATTTAGTCAGTTATAACACGATAGAGCAAATACAGAGTGTATTGTATTTGGAGACGTACAAGTGTTCACGCAATGAAGCGAGGCGAGAATACCGATCGTTAATTTCAAACTATCCAATCAGCTGTCAAAACACTAAACGACACTCCAGCGTTTACGGAACAATGTAACATGGCGTATCAAACAAATAATAATTTCCTATTCCCGAAAAAACAAGCATAAGCTGAGTTTCTCGGCGTATCTAGCGTGCACCGGGAAACAAAACAGTCGTCTCATACGTTATTTTCAATTACACTACAACTAATTCATCGTAGTCAAGTTTGAGCGAATTGAAAGAATTCAGCACTCGATATCAAAATTAAGTGCATCTATATAACACAATCAGACTTTACAACAAATTATTCGAATTGTCTAAGATGTGTAATGAAACGACGCCAGACACAGTTGCAATAACAGAAACGTGACTCTATTCCACATCGTCTGATGATAAACTCTCATTGCCCAGCATGTCTCTTTTCCGGGGTCACCGTTCAGGTAATGGCGGAGAAACAGCATGACCAGACCCTTGATGGCATCGAGTGTTGAATGGCGAACATAATTAGCTACATATTACATTTTAGCGTGCACGCTTCGAGACCAGGTTGGATTTTTTTATCTCACAAGTTTTGCTCAGTAAGATGGGGATCAATGTGCCTCAGAAGGGTCGATTGATTAGAATAAAATTGTGTTTGTATTTCGCTGCCGGTGATCTTAGCACAAACCATCTGTTTGATTACACGTACATAATCATAGTTAGATGTGGTTCGTTCAAAACATTGTTCAAGGAACGTTGAGGTAACATTCATTGTTTGTGCAACCTGCTTCATTAATGAGAGCTAAACATGAGATTCCGAATGATATGGAGACCTCGCCCCTCAGACGCAAAACAAGATCAAGCAGCGCCAAACAGTTGGAAGATGACAAATGAATTATGAAACAGTTTGATTTGTTAGGAAAAATTTCTCCCGCAGTGCTCACAGAGATGTACATCATCCGGTCGATCGATAACTGTAGATGTGCAGGTTACGATATGCAGATAAGAGAAATATCTTTTATAATAATATATAGGATTCAGCGCCCTTCTGGTCCTTTCATAGAACGTCCAGTTTTCACTGTCGCTGTTGTGCATTTAGTTCTCGCGCTATGTATTGCATCATATTTCTCTTAACAGCCAACTTTCTGATGTCCCAGACACCAGGGTTCGAATTGGGCAACATGGCAGTTGGTCAAACAATCGGCTTATCAATTTCCGTGGCTAACTGGAAGTTATCAGCGATGGTTAATCAAATAGATGTGACAAGACGTGATGGTTCAAACTTGAAGCTCCTAAATGTGCTAATTAGGGTTTATCGAAACTCTAGACCAGACACCAAGCTTCTGTTTATTTTTTACTTCGAGTTGACAAAAATAATCTCTTCATGCATCGAATTTCAACGGATTTCATAAGAACTGATATTTGGATGACACTGTTGAGATTTGTTGGAACAAACAATGTTAAAACACATAATCGTATAGTGATTTCTGTCACGCGCTCAAAATAAACAACATATTTTTAGCATTAGTCAGAATCAATTTCAAAACATCCCCAAACTTAACATACATGTGCACTCAGTCGGACATCCTAGGTTAACATTACCACCGATCCATTTGGGCAGTGTGTGTACGAACACCAACTCTTCTGAGTTGTCCCGAAACAAGACGTTCGAATCTTCCACTTACGATCCAAAATAATATTACATTTTATTTAGAAATTATAGTTAAAAAATTGTGTATGGTAATCTTCCGTTAAACTGGCGAATAATTTTATGTGCAATACAGAGAATTCGTGGATCAATTCAGATTATTTAGTAATTCAGATGTTATTACACATCATAAGAGCACGCATCGCCAAACAGTTGGAAGATGTTAACTGCGAGCTTATATTATTTCGATTAGAGCAACATGAGCAGATGTACAACGTCTGCTGCAATCGAACGAGGTCATATTCGTTGAGTCTTTCCAAACGATACATTCGAGGCGAGGGCTTGACATGTACGGGCTGCTAAGAAATCGAAAGATAAATGAGACCGGAGTGACAATCCGGACTGACATGCTTCAGGATGAGTGCTGTGGTTGTTCGATTTTCGTTTATATGTCTTGTTTGTAATAAACGTATTTGTCCACTCGGCTTTTTCCTTTGTTGTTGTACCCGTGGGTGTAAGTTAGTAGAGCTGGTACGATGGACCGCAAAAATTACCTGAGCGCAATGGTGGTCACTTGACGCTCGTTGGCATTAAATGACCTGTCGGTATTAAATCCGGATATGGTTGCTCGTACTTGGCTCGGTAAAATGCTTATTCTTAACATCTTAGTATTTTTGCGTTTTTAAATTTGAAACCAAAAATAAATTGAGTAGCCATATGAAATTATCAAAATGAGTCTCAATACACAGATACGAAACGTATTACTCTAGACATGGAAACTTCGCATGAATTACTTTTGGCTTCATTCGGCCGACGTCAACCAGGAATTTACATCACATTCGCATGATGCTTTCATGCTCTTCGGCATATCAAATGATGGAACAGTTCTATTTCAGATGAATTATCTCTGCGGCACTATCTGGTCGACTGATATATGTAGATTATGAGATTTTCGAACAGCTTTGGGTGTAATATCTCGATTTACAAAGTGATGATTAAGCTTTCGTCTGTCTTTTAGGCATACAGTGTCGGTTCCTTTAAAATTCGCGGGTATCATATCAATTCAGATTTGTATGCCACTTTCAAAATCTGTTCGTCCAAATCTAAAACACAAACACTGAGTAATAACTGTGAGACGCTCGAATTGACCAACATATTGTCAGCATTATTGAAAATCATCTTCAACTCTACCATTTTTGAACTCTAATTCCAATATCCATTTTGGCAGTGTGTCTACAAGCAACAATTATATATTTCTGATCCTTGAAACTACACTCTCAAATGTTCCGCTTACGACGAAATAGTAATATTCCATTGAAATTAAACGTTCTCGTTTCACACAATTTCCATCTGTCGATGATATTTCATGTTGACTTACATAGATGCGGTTTTGAGACTGTAAATATTGTAAGCGGACAGTAAATCAGATAAAGTATAGAAAAATAAAATGAAATGTGTACGGAGCTTGGATTATGCATTTGAGCTCAAATACGAGGTAGCATCGAGCGTTAATCTTCAGTTGTCTCTGATAGTTTTATTTGACATCGACATTTAAATTTTTAACTAGATTTGTTTGTGTAGGTGTTTGGCATTATGCTGTATGTCACACCATGATATATCCAATTTGAATAATTTAGCAATTTGTAATTTCACTGTATTCTCAAATTTATTTTCATTTATATTGATGACTGTTCCAATAAATGATTATCCTAAATTATAGTTTTTCCACGCGCGTTCTCATTCTGCTTTGTTGCTGTGTTGTTGCGTGTTTGTGATTCAAAAATGTTAAAGCCAAACATGACGTGTCGCGCATTTTTCAGCTTCGCGAATAATCATAGCCGATTAACGCGACGCACCGGATTTCAGATTTGAAATTTCCTTTTCAAGTTAATTGAATTAAACATTGAATTTTCGCGCACGGTGAGTCCGTATCTTTGTCCGCTTTTACTTTAACATTTTTCTGTTATCTTGTTTCCCTTATCCACTAGATAAATGGTCAACCCGTTTGAAAATTATTGCTCAGAACTCCCATTATTTGGCAAGTTCGACATAATATCGTTTGAATCAACTGATTCGCAAGTGAACGTTTTCGGCTGCATACCCCGGCATTTCACCCTACTAACCCATTCAGTGTAAAATTTTGAAATTCGACTAGTCGAATCATTGCGCAGTGCACCACAGATATGAAGTATATAGATGGCGACCGTACTGGCCAATCATCGAGAAAGCGACACTTAATTTTCTGAAATCGTTGAAAACAAGTCACTTAAATATGGACTTTAGCCGCAGCTCGATGGTGATTTTAAGATTCACTAAGATATATCGACCACTGTGATATAGCGTCTCGGAAATATTTCGCCGGAATTATTTCGAATACTTAAATGGACTGTCGAACTCGGGCATTTGCTTAACCGTTAAACACATAACAGATCGTTTCATTTGGCACAATAAGTAACGCGTCTTTGGTCAATGCGCAAAAACGTTGTGTAACGTGCCAGCTGAACAAAGTGCACCGACACACCGGTGCACATTAAGGCACATTCCCTCTACCTTACGCTCACACCTAAACTGCCTTACGAACACATAGCTATATCCAGAACTGTGGCACAGATATACACGATGGCTCATATCAGTTCCTTTGCGAGCAATCTCTGTCCATATTATCGCACGAACATGCTTCGCTTATTGGATCTCCATCTTCGGTGTGCCTACTACCATTACAACTGACAGAGGTTCGCAATTCGCATAATTCTTTTATGTATCATCCCACACCTTTCTAGAGCTTATGGATCAGTTGAAAGTCTTCATCGTCAGTTAAAAGCTGCCCTAACCACTTGTTCATGCTAACAATGATCTAAATGCCTTTCAATTGTACTTATCGGTATTTAAAACTCCGTTAATAAAGGCATTAGTTGTTTTCCCTTATATTTTTTTGCACCATACTGATCCCGCCTGGAGGGAATCTTAATTGACACACACACTACCGGCGAAGTTGAACCTACATATTACTGCTCTAGACTGGATCAACACTGTCAGTCTATCAAACTCTTTTTCACACGTGTTGCTGATCGTTCTTTATTTATCCACGCAAATTCATCGAATGAAATGCGAGCTTCAAGCATGCTTACACCTAAAAAAGTCTCTACAAGAAAATACATATTTGATTTTACACACACAATCTATATTGAACAGTGATGTTGTCTCAAATGGTTCATCACCCGTAGTATGCAACACTTCACAACGTAAAACAACTTCATACCGTAGTGCCAGGATCCCCCACAAGGCTGGTTCAATATATACCAATAAAACCGTTCTCTTTTACTACGTTTGACGAAAGCAAACCTACAGAATCCCGTTCAGAATATTCCGGAATAAACAGAAGATCCGTAGAAAAGTCAAATTTAGGGCTGTACTTCATTTTCAAACGTTCATAGTGGAACATACCTGGTGTTTTGCGACGTGCTGCTTAAAGATAATACAAAACAAAACCCTTGGATTTACAAGTGTTGAATGGCAAACATAAGTGGCTACATATTATTGCATAATACACTTTTGCGTGCACTTGAACTACACAAACACGCTTCGAGACCATGTTGGATTTTTTATGTTAACGGCTTCAAAGAAAAAGTGAGCATCAATCGCCTCAAACCCACTTACATCTAAAAAGTCATTACACGAATACAATTTTTAGATTCCACCTACACAACCTATGATGAAAAGCAATGATCTATCAACTCGTCCCTCACACTTAGTATGTAACCCTTCACCACGTGAAACAAGTACTGACCGCAGAACGAGGTTTCTTGCACGACTGGTTCAGTATATACCAAAAAAACCATTTTACTTTACTTCGCTTGAAGAAAGCAAGCCGTAAGAATAATCCGGAATAAACACAAGATCCATAGAAATGTTAAATCGAGGGCTCTACTTTATTTTCAAATATTCATAGTGGAAACTACCTAGTGTTCCGGAAGGTGTTATTTAAAGGTAATACATAACAAATGAACCTGTTTTACAAATGTTAATTAGCAAACATAATAAGCTACATATTGTTGCATAATACATTTTTGGTGCATTGGGAAATATACAAACACGCCCCGAGAAAAGCGTCGATTTTTCATCTCATCAGTTTAGTTTAGTATGATCAGCGTGCCTTGAAATTCTGCATAAATTTGAAACAATTTGTGTTTGTATGACACTTCTGGGTATATTGGCACGAACCATCTGTTATAAAACACGTACATAATCACATGTAGATGTGTTTGATAAATATTGATTTACCATTCAGTGACGGTGCAAAGTGCTTTGAGCGCTGAACATGAGATTCCGAATGATATCTTGACCTCTGCTCTCAAACACAACTTAAGACGAAGCAGCGCCAACACGTTGAAAGATGACAAATGCGAACGCATAATATTTGGGTTAATGCAATAGCATTTACTGAAACAAACAGATGAAGAACGGCCGCCGAAATTACCGGTTGGCATTAAATTTACTGATAAACCACATCGAAGTCATAACCTGGACAGACAATCTTCTGACTCAGTTCTGTGTGAGGTTTGATTCGCCCTCATAGGAGAGACGTGGGTTTATATTGGTCTTGTGCCTAACAAATGCATTTAGCCACACGGCTACCAATTGTGTTATCTGACTCGTGTGTGTACGGGAATAAATTTGGAGATATAGAACACAGGAAAGAATGGCGAACACTGTTGACGTAAGTTTTCATGACATGGGGTAAGATGCTTATGTTTGATCTGATGAAACGTGACTGTGTGATAATGGACTAATGTTAGCCAGTTCACCCTTGTTGACATCAAATGAAATGAAGCAATAACATCCTGGTTTGGCTACTTTTTAATTGGACCGCAAAATCAGTACGATTTCTGATTAAAAACCTCTGCGGCACCATCTAGTCTATTCAAACATGTATATGGTGTGATTTTCGAACAGCGTTTATAGCAATATATCGATTTAGATAGTGATGATTAGGCTCCCGCCTGTGCCTTGCAAGGATGGTCTTGGTTAAGAATAAACGCGTTGTATAACATCATATTTGTCTTTAAATCCAAATCACGGTTGTCCCAGTTACGAGAGTTCAAATCAGACAATGTAGCAGTTGGTCTGCCAATCCGCTCATCTATCTCCGTCGCTAGCTGAAGTTTATCCGCAATTGTTAAAAAAAGAAACGTGACATAATATGATAGGTCAACCTGAAAACTTTCAACTGGCAGGATCGGAGTTGATACATATTAGCCCCCCATGATCATTTTGATTTTTGTCAATGTTGCCGAAATAATACAACGTTTTTCTCAAAGATATGTTGACGAATATTATAGATATATAATATATATATTGAGAGATATATATATGTATAATGTGAAAATTTCATTATCGTTGAGAGCTAATCTAGCGCTTCGGTACAAATCTTGATACGGTTGGTCTCATGCGGCCCGTTAAAATGCTAACATAGAACTGTTTGTTATTTTTACGTTCATTAATTTGAAAGGAGAAATAAACTAAGTGGCCATACGAAATTACTGAATTTGTGTTTATACGTAGATACGAATAGTATTACACTTGACATGCAAACATTGCATGAAATGTTCCTGGACTCAATCGACCGACGTAACCATGCATTAAGATCACATTGTCATGATGCTTGCATGCTCTTCGCCGTATCGAACGATGAAACAGTACGATTTCTGAAAGTAAAATCTCTGCGCTACTATCTGGTCGATTGGTGAATGTAGATGGTGTGATTTTCGTAAAGCGTTTAAAGCAATATCTCGATTTAGATAGAGATGATTAAGCCAACGTCTGTTTCTTGCGCGCATAGTCTTGGTTAAAATTAAATGCGTTGTATACGATTATATTTGTCTTTACATCTGAATTCTGGTTGTCTCAGTTACAAGAGGTCAAATCAGACAACGTGACAGTTGGTCTGCCAATCCGCTTAGCTAACTCCGTGGATAGCTGAAGCTTATCCGCAATGTTCAAACAAAGAAACGTGACATGATATGATAGTTCAACCTGAAAACTTTCAACTGACTTGTTCGGAGTTGATACATACTATTGACCAGCCCCCATGCTCA
>JACCGJ010002950.1:0-17150 GCA_013407085.1 Atriophallophorus winterbourni | reverse complement strand
GCACCCCATAAAATGGCGGAAACGAGGCCATCTCGTACTCTCCTCATCCTAAATAGGGAAGAGCCGCTGATTCGCGAAAGCAAATCCCGGCGCCAAATGGACCGTTCCAGGGTTCAAGATATTTTGCGCATGGCAGGGCTAATTAACTGCCAGGTAAAAGGGTCCATCGTGTAGGCCGGTGGAACCCAACTGTAAATAGCGCTCGTCCGATCTTGGTAGAATTCATGAACCAGCAGGACAGGGATACGCTTCTTTTAAAAAGTGCTTACCTTGAGCGATACACAAATGGGCGATTCAAAGTTGTCCAAGATAAGGGGCCTCAACCACATTTTCATGGAAAGCGTTCAAAAACGCCCATGACTGGCTTGAAAACTCCCATAAAAGGGATCAACCTTAGCCACCATAAAATGTTTAAGTCATCTGCGGTAGTTGTCATTGAAGATGTACTCCAAAATGGGCCGCCAGTAGAATACGAGCGCATGAAAAACTCGCTTTTCAGTAAGCTTCTGAACGAGGAAAATCTATGTACAACTGTCATTAGGCCGGTGCAAGCTCGTTCGCAAGGGCAGTCTAGCCACTTATCAACTTCTCCGGTTTCAAAAACGGGGTGCTCCCACCCCGAGTAAAGTTAGTTTAAAATGTGCGCAGAATAGAAATACCCGTGTACTGTACACAAATGCTTGCAGTATACGTAATAAATGGGGCGAGCTGCAGCTTGCTGCACTGGAAAACCAGGTCGACATAATTGCCATCTCCTAATCATGGTTGAAACCAGATGATCATGTTCCGTCATTTGTATCAACTAAGTATTCCATCTATCGTCAGGATAGGGATACTGGTGCTGCGGGAGGGGGAGTGGCAATTATGATAAACGAAGATCTCCCCCACAGTGAGACATCGATAAAGATCGCTTCTCACTCAATCCAACTAACATCGGTATTTCTTACTGTCGCTAGAAGAAGACTGGCACTTGCATGTGCCTATAGAAGCCCGACCGCTTCATCATTAGACGACCAATTACTGATGGACACATTGGAAGTACTAAAAGGGCAATGCAACGCATTACTAATTGTCGGAGACTTCAATCTCCCGGGCATTGATTGGCGTACTGAAATTTCTTCACCAGAGTCAGTTGAGTCGCAATATCTAGACTGGTTTCATGTCGGGGCCTTTTATCAACATGTCAGGGAACATACAAGGTTTAGGACAGGACATACTCCGCTTGACTACGGTACGTGATCCAAATTACATTTCCATATTACTTTTTCCTCTATACGCTACATACCGGAACCGATAACTTGTGATAATATCCTAAAGTTAAAATTTACGTTTAACGATATTCGATATAATATGCATCCTAAAACATCAATCTCACGCCGCATTAAAATTCGTAAAATTCCTCAAACAAGAAATTGCCCCGTAAGGTTAGATAATGACACTTCTTTAATCTTAAATAAATTGAAAAATTAGAATCTGAAATATTGAGTCTACGTAACAAAATAACAACTTCTCAGACTTTATTTGATTCTCTTAAACCTTTATTATCTCTTATGAAGCCTAATTCCAATATTGATAATGATATCCTCATACAAACCAATAAATTTAATGAAACTCTTTGTACTGAAATTACTCAAAGAGAAACTCGTTTTAAGAATATCATTTTATTTAATGTAGCTGATAATTATCCTTTAAATGACTCGAAATGTGTTTTCTCACTTCATACGGTATTCCGGTAGATTGTACTGATTTTGTCCGTTTACGCAAAAACAGCCTGAAACAACGAACTCCAATACTTATAAAATTCACCGATAAATGTTTCGTTTCATATATATTAGAGAAAAGAAATATTTTGAAATCCATTCCCAGATTCTCTAACGTTACTATGAAGCCAGACCTCACCACTATGCAGAGGCGTTTCGGTCATAAGAAACGCAAAATAACAATTATTCTCACAAATCAGTCTTTTTCTGATTCATCTGAGTGTATGCAGTGTGATTCAACTGTAGTTATCACACCTTTAAGAAGTCAAGATTTTATCACCTGCATACGACATAATTCACAGAACACCGCCACCCACTAAGCGTTCCCTTACCTACATTCGAACTGACACAACCTCTTCTCCCAAATCCTGGCTCATTCAGAAACACGGCATTTAAGAAGCCCTCAAACAAACAAATGACGTTGATGAATAATAATAATAATAGGCACGCACATTATACCAGTTACCGTATTTAACCACCATACCCCCCTAAACAGTATAATCAGTCTCCCGTTGACTACACCTTGCTTCACAGACCCTTCTCTCACTCCCCTGGTTATTATGCTCAACCATTTTACTCCTCTAATTATATGACTCAAAATCCTCCATTTTATAATCGATACACATCTCAATACGTACCATACACGCCTTTTTATGATCATGCCAATTTTTTTCCCAAAATAATAAATTAAATATTAATTGCTCTAAATTTTTGTCTCAACTTACTTCCACTCCTTTTAATCCCGCTCCTTTTTATGTTAGTATTCTACTTTCAAATGCCCGATCAATTACCCCTAAAATCCAAATGCTAAAATCTTTTCTCATTACGAACTTAGTAGACATAATTCTTATAACTGAAACGTGGACCCGAGATGACCAGCCTGACTCAACACTTATAGTACCTAATTACCAGATATTCAGGAATGACCGAACATTGAAACAGGCAGGTGGTACTCTTATCTATGTTCATTCCAAATTTAAAGCTGATACCTTTACTTCACCTAGTCTGACAGAACTAGAAGACTCAACATGGATTGTATTACCATCTTTAGATCTCTTAATAGGTTGTATATATTATCCACCGTCTTCAACCATCTCTAAAATGGATTCATCAATTAATGCGTTTATAGAAGCATCTCTACACGACACGAAACATGAGCTTATTGCTGGTGACTTCAACATGCCAAAATTAAACTGGCACGATCCTGCACATCACAGCTGCTATACACCTTTCACTAGAACGATTGACTTACTAGGATAAAAGCAATTTATTGACTAACCTACAAGAAATGACAATATCTTAGACCTAGTCTTCACTCTGAACCTTATTCCAGCTAACCTGAAGGTAATTCCATCTTTCCTTAACAGTGACCATAGAATATTATCATTCCAAATATTATGCGCCACAACTTCTGTCAATTTTTCGCAGCCAGCTAATTATAAGCATACCTACAACTACATTAACTGGAATCTACTGTCAGAATTTATTAGAACAGAAGACTGGAGCCGATTCTTCTCCTCTAGTGATTTCACAACAGTCTCTTCAACATTTCATTCACAATTGAGAGGGTTACTTATGAAGGCATCATATAAGCTCATTAGGCACACAAAATTAACGAAAGCCCATAAAATAGAAAAGAAAATGATGAAACTGCATTCCGTTGCTGTAAAAACACATGACATATTCGCCCTTCTTCGTGCTTATTAACTATCAAGAAGTCACAGATATGCTTTAGATAACACTCTTAGAGTCGACGAAAACAAAGCTCTTATAAGTCAGGATAAGCCAAAATCACTAAGTAAACTTTTCAAGTTAAGATCATCCAACTCACCCAGCAACATAAATTTCATCATCATATATTGTAATTCATCCGCAGTTAAAACAATTGTTAGTTCACCTAATGCTATCTGCGAAGAATTCCTTCTGTACTTTACCTCTACCTACAACAATTCAAACTACGTTTACACAACCAGTCATCTTCCTTCGCCGAATACACTAAATACTTTAAGTATAAACCTGAGTGACATAAATAAATTATGTCAGCAATCAACTACCAGTCTTAAACCTGACACAACAGGCATACCTCCAGCCATATGCAAAATGGGTGGTAAAGACTTTCAACTCCTCCTGCTTAACCTATTCAACGCATCTTTTGAATCTGGTACCTTTCCGGCAGAATGGAAACACTCAATTGTTATACCTAGATACAAATCTGGCTCAAAACACTTAGTTACTAACAACCGGCCAATAAATCATACAGCCTTCTTATCAAGATTATTTGAAAAAATTGTAAAGAAAGCTATGCTTGAATACCTGACACCTAGTTTCTTTTCTAAGGCACAGCACGGATTCCTTGACAAAAGATCCTGCATTACTTGCCAGCTAGAATACTTAGACTGCATCACAAGTTCAATTGAAATTGGCTTTTCAGTTATAGTTGTCTTCCTTGATATAACCAAAGCTTTCGACACAGTACCGCATAACCTATTACTATCTAAGCTAAGTTCATTTGGTATAGGTGGCAATCTTCATTCTTGGCTCACTTCTTTTCTTACAGATCGCACATACTGTTTTGAGGTTAATGGTCACAGATCGCGCACCTTGCCGATTCCAAGTGGCGTGATACAAGGCAGTGTTTTAGGTCCATTACTTTTTCTCCTATACATAAATGATGTACATACAGTCGTCTCTCATAGTAAACTATTCTTGTTCGCAGACGACATGAAAGTAGTAATTTCCTTCCCATCTTCTGAAACACAAACTTACATTGCCAGACTAAACAAAGATTTGGATGCATTATCCAAATGGGGTAAAATTAATGGTCTCTCATTTTCTGTAGAAAAATCTAAGTTCATGCCTTTGAGATGTACAATTCCTGATAACTCAATCCTTCTTAATGGTAATCCTATTCAAATTATCGATTGCACACTTGATCTTGGGTTCAAATATTCAGCATCGCTTACATTCAACGAGCATATACATCACGTGATCTCAAAAGCAAAGCAGAGTGTTAATATGATTGATAAGTTCTTTACTTTCCCACACTGTAAGTTAGAACTTTATAAACTTTTCACCATACCCCTCTTTGATTACTGTAATATAATATATAGCAGTATAAATAAAACCGATACCATCCTTTTGAAAAAAGTACAACGTACTTTTACCAAATCAATCACCGGATATAGCTCGAATCAATCATATAGAGAAAGATGTAAGCAGCTCAAGCTAGAACCACTATGGTTCCGTAGAATTAGACACAACCTAATACTGTTCTTTAGAATAATATCTTCTGATTATATAGATATAAACTCGTCTATTTGCTTCCGACAAGGTTCTAGATATAATTTAGGAAATCAAGATAACCTAGTGGAATTACCTAGATCCTGTACGAAAGGAAGAAGTAACTTCTACCTAAATAAATACGCTAAACTCTGGAATATTCTTCCGAAAAACATAAGACTTTGTACCTCACTATGTGATTTTAAATCACATCTGAATTCATTTCTCACAGTTGAAAAATTAATGAAACTTCTCAACCTAGATGTCTCATTAGATGAACTATACAATCATGGCATTGCTGGATATTAACAATGATATCAGTTTTTCAACTTTCATAGTGAACAGTTACTCCGTCCCTTAGTATTTATTTTCCAGATTACCTCTTTACATCCATATGAAGAATTCCGGTTCACAAACGAGTCAACACTGGGACGCCAAATCTTCTACGAATACCCACGAAAAGACACTCTACATTCAGAACATATATTCGACAATAATAATGTGTTCCAACTGAACATTTTTGAAGTTTCTCTCTCTTCGAGATTCCTCGCATCTTCGATGTTCCGGTCCATCGTTCTTCAATATTCTTCGTATCATTTTTCCCCTCACCCGATTTTCTTTTCATACAACAACTGCTCATATATTAAATTTTCTGTAAAACTGATTGATTATCATTTACCTGGACCATTTTAACGAACGAAAAATTATCAGCACGTATGACCTTGAAAATGTGAATAATTATTGTCCATTTTTATGCTTTATGTATACAAACAACTTTGATAATTATCGATCATGCTCAGCATGCCTTGGAATTCCAAGAATAAAATATTTATTTATTTATTTATTTATTTATTTATTTATTTATTTAACTTTAGATTTGGTTCTATCGTCTCATGACAGAGATATTTATGGAATCAAATACCTTTCGCCACTAGGCAAAAGCGACCACGCTGTAATTCTTCTTGACTGGAATTTAGTGCGTCCTAGTCCCCAAGTAAAGATGTCCCGCAACTTTGGTCGAATGAACATCGTCCAACTACAAACTAAAGCAATGAATCTAAGTTGGGAACCAGACGAATTAGAACCTAGTGTAGAAATCAGGTGGAATATTATAAAAGGGCACCTTTATGAACTACAGGATAATTTTGCTCCTCTACAACCAGTGAGAACGCGAGGAAAACCACCCTGGTAGAGCGCGTCTATTCGCAAGGCTATTAGATGTCGTGACCGTAGCTGGAGGGCTTACAAATTCTGTGGAACTCACAGATCTAGACTGCAGTACATACAGACCAGAAATTCAGCTGTTGTGCTGCAAAGGAAAGCTAAAAGGGACTTCGAATCCCGACTTGCCAAAAAAGCAAAGATTAACTTGAAAGCTTTTTATGGCTATGTTCAGTCCAAGCGATCATTAAGAGAAGAAATAGGTACGTTAGTGCTGGACGATGGCAATACGGCTTTGACTGCACCGGAAAAAGCCGATGCGTTGCATTCATTCTTCTGCAGTGTTTATCGGCGTGATTCAGGTAACTGTTTAGAAACTCACGAGTGCAGAGCACCTCCCTTTAGCTCGGTGGAGGTTAATCAGGAAATGGTCACCACAGTTCTGTCGCAGCTGGACAAAACTAAGTCGGCTGGCCCCGACGGCATACATCCGGCTATTCTTCAACCGCTCGAGAATATAGTTAGCCTTGCAATCAGAAATCTTTACGAAGCTACCTTACTCCAGGGTATACTACCGGATGATTGGAAACGAGCGGCGGTAATAGCCATATACAAAAAGGGTCCAATTTCCGATGTACGCAACTACAGGCCAGTAAGCCTGACAAGCATTCTTTGCAAGTGCTTGGAAAAAATCATTCGGCACCAGGTATGTAAACATTTGGTAGCCAATTCCTTACTATCCGATTCCCAGCACGGATTCTGGAAAGGAAGGTCCTGCCTAACCAATCTTCTAAGCTTTCTGGACGAAGTGACATTACGCCTCGATGAAGGGAGAGTAGTCGAAGTCTGCAATTTTGATTTTCAAAAGGCATTTGACTCGGTGAACCATAGGTACCTTCTGCACAAACTAAGTATGTGTGGCGTCACAGGTGACCTACATCGATGGTTAGACAGCTTCTTGACTAATCGCACTAACTATGTTAGAATTGCAGGGGAGTGCTCACAGGAATCACTGATTCTCAGTGGAGTGCCTCAAGGCTCGGTGCTTGGTCCATTACTTTTTCTTATTTTTGTAAACGACCTGGCAGCGTGCTTGAGTTCACGCTGCTTCCTGTTTGCTGATGATGTTAAGATCCTAGGAACCGACAGTAGCGATACGCTTATCTCTGATTTAGAAAAAGTAATCGAGTGGACAAAGACCTGGGACTTGCCACTAAACCTGGGGAAGAGCTGTCTTCTGACGACTGATTTAGCGACAACCCAACTAGAAGTTGTGAAGGAACTATCAGAATAGCGGCTGCTCAGAAAGTGAAGGATCTTGGCATTACTATAACAGGCGATTTTAAATGGGCTACTTAATGTGCCGAAGCTGCAAACAAGGCTCGCAGAGAATTGTTCAGACTTCGCTCAGCGTTATCTTGCCGAAAACCTTCAATCTTCATTCCCTTATACAAAGTAGTCGTGCGGCCTCACTTGGAGTACTGCGTTCAATCCTGGGCACCGTACTTAAAAAGGATATAGCATGTCTCGAAAGGGTCCAGCGCCTTGCGACTAGGATGGTTGAGGGTCAGGCAGGTAAAACTTATGAGGCTAGACTCAAGGACCTCGGTTTGTTCTCACTAAAGAGACGGCGGCTGCGAGGTGACCTAAAAGAAGCCTTCAAGATTCTAAAGGCTCTTACGGGTGATAATATTACTACAATCCTTAAATTTGCCCCTAAAGCAGCTACAAGGGGTAATTCCATGAAACTTCTTAAGAGTAGGCCCAGGTTGCTGGCACGTAAGCACTTTTCAGCAACCGTGTGTTCAACTTATGGAACAAGCTCCCAGATTGTATAGTAAGGCTCCCAAACGTGTTGAGCTTTAAAAGGGAATTAGACGTTAAATGGTCTATCATATGTCCGCATATTGTCGAATAAAAAACTATAAAAAAAACAAAAAAACGTATTTTTACATTTTTATCATATCTGTCAAGGCCTGGACAACCTGACAGCAAATTAGCCCACATGCAGTCTATGACTGTGTTTCACTATGCCTCAACTAGGCTGTGATTTCATACACCACACATTGTTCACACATATTATTGCATTTTTTCCTGAATAGCTGACCTCTCACCGTGCTGGTGAAGGGAAACCCCACCTTACTTTCCAGATATTCGGAAACAAGAACGTGTGAAAAGTACGAACTGTATACTCGATATCGAAGTGCCGGGTGCTCAACCGCATACCGTCGAAGGAAATCTGGGCGCGTGATTGGCTTTTAGCCACCTTCAGCCCTGTGCAACTTGAACTTGAACTTGTTTTGCGCGGTACGTTCAACTTGGTTGTATTTTCCACGCTCTGGTAAAAATTATTACGCATTTTCGCTATTCTGTGAAATACTGTAAAATATAATAACTATTTTACTACCTTATAAAAAGCAAATCGTCCATTATATTTCGTGCTGATTAATTACGCTTGTGATTAAATCAGTCTATAATCTTGCTGGTACATTATCTTTGTTATATCTCTCGCCGTACGATGAGTACAGTTGATGCTTGCCTCAACGGCAATTGCTGCAAAAAAGTGGCCAGGGGCATTGAGTGCACAGCGTGCAAGCGTTGGGCTCACCCTAGCTGCTCTGGTATACATAAATTTCACTAAGGGATTTATGCAAAGTACCGCTGGTTTCAGTGGTATTGCAGCCCCTGCCATAAGGCTGCCAGTGACGCTGCTTTTGTTATTGTAAAGCCTCAAAATAGTGGAATTTCGCCTAGCACGTCTAACGTCGTACCCACTCAAACCTATGCATCTGTTTTGAGCGCAAACCTGAGCCCGGAGACAACTGCAGTCAAGGCGGAAGTTGACAAAGTTAACCAGTTACACCATCCTCCCAAGGAGGCCAATGTACGGAGAACTTTGAAAAAACGTGCGAATAAAAAAATCTAGATTAGCTGCAGCCGACGGGAAAGTCGAACAGGTTAGCCAGGTAACCCGTCCACCCAGGCAAGCTGCCACTCCCAAGGTGGCCAATGTAGCTGGCAACTCCAAGAAGCGTACTAAGGCCAGTAAGGTTAGTACACGAAAACGGCAACATTCAATTGATGCCGGTTCGCCTATGCTGGAGCAAATTATTCAGGAATTAAATGGTTTGCGTCAGCAAATCGAATCATTGCACAGCAATTCCTCTGCTCCGAAATCTAGAACTAGAAATGTACTAGTTTTTAATCGAGCGGAACCATATATTAAGGAATCTAAGTCTCGCAGAGATCTTGATCGTAGGTGTATAAACGATCTTCTCCGAATGGTGGATATGAAGCCTTCTACTTCCACAGTGCGAATCCACCGAGTAGGAAGATGGAGGATGGGTAACTGCCCTCGACCAATCCTGGTTGAATTTAATTATCAGGCGGATCGGGATGCATTCCTGGCTAGGGCTGAGTATATCGCAAACTCAACGCTAGATAAACTTCAGGTGAAGCCCGACAACCCTCCGTCCCGGATTCGGCAAAATTCTTCTGATTCCAATAGGAGAAACTTAGCAATGAGAACATCGGTCATTCTTAACCCGGATGCAGCGCAAAACGCTATTCAGTCACAGACGGGCATACCGAACAGCACTTTGCCACTAGTCTTGTTGTCCGGCCCAGATGACGTTGATTGTCTTAGCGCAATTGACGATGGCACCCGAGACGATGACTCCAGTAGTTGCTTCTCTTCTATGGATGCGGTCTCAATTGTCAGGCAACGGTCCGTTACGTTAACGCAAGAGGCTGCCGAAACTGATGCTCCTGCTCTAAGTAGCACGCCAAAAAACGTGCAGCTCCCTCGGGTGCTTCGACCGAGGGCCAAACAGGACTAGTTTCAGAAGCACGAATAACCAGTGCCCAAGTATTGTATGCAAATGTATGCAGCATCAGGAATAAGTGGGCTGAACTTTCTCTCTGCGTGGCTCAGTTACACCCAAGGGTTATTGCGCTTTCTGAGACCTGGCTGTCTGCGATTGATGAGGTGCCGGTAAACATCAGTGAACAGTATCTCGTCATAAGATGCGATAGGCCGGGCGATAGGAGAGGCGGTGGCGTTGCACTGCTCTTGGAGTATGGTTTGCACAACATGGGTACAGGGATATCTCTAGCCATTGAAAACGTCCAAGTTGTTACGAGTATCCTGACTTGCTACAAGTCATCGCTCGCAATTGCTTGTGTCTACGTCACTCCCAGTGCATCCATACAGGAGTTTACACAGCTTATTGAGACACTCGACGGTTTGTTTCACTCAGCTCACAGTGTACTTATCTTGGGTGATTTCAACCTCCCAGACATAGATTGGCCTGTCCCCACTGGTCTAGTCACCCAGCAATCTGACACCTTTCTCGAATGGCTCCATAATCATGCGCTGCACCAGCATGTCAATGATCCTACAAGGTTTCGCCATGGATGCACTCCATCCACTCTTGACTTGGTATTGTCGTCCCAGCTAGAAGCCATTAGTCATTTAAAGTACCTACCGCCGCTCGGCAAAAGTGATCACGTAATGATAAGCTTCGAAGCGATATTGCGTTTTCGCAAACCTTTCTCTCGTCCTAGACGCAATTTTAGGCGTGTTGACTGGGGTTTACTCTTGCAGACTTCAAAATCTTCCCTTCAGTTATCTAGCGATTCAAATGTAAATGAAAACTGGGATAGAATTTCTAAGTATCTAAACGAGTTACAAGACAAGCACGCTCCGCTGCAGTGTGTGAGAAGGCATCGAAGGCCACCCTGGTGGTCTCCTCGAGTCCGTAGGTCTACCCGTAAACGGGATCGTCTATGGCGGCAATATAAGCTATCCCTTACTTCTGGTTCTTGGGCCCGCTACAAAACCGCTCGGAATGCCTGTGTTAAATTACAACGTGTGCTCAAACAGCATTTTGAGTTATCTCTAGCTAGGGATGCTAAATCCAACCCGAAAAGGTTTTATAGCTACGCACAGTCAAAAGGAAAAACTAGGGAAAACATAGGGGATTTGAAACTGGAGGACGGAAAAGTTGCCGATACCGACCTGTCTAAGGCGACTGCCTTCTCAGGGTTTTTCAGTAGCGTTCAACGACGGGATAATTCTTCAAACGCACCGTCAGGTCTGCTTAACCTGACACCTGGTGTCCATGTATTAGATGAGTTGTCCTTCAATGAGGCTGAGGTGTTTGACGCACTTATCCATGTTCGGGTCAACAAATCTGAGGGACCGGACGGCATCTACTCAATTATGCTTAAAATCTTGCCTCAGTGCTTGCCGAACCGTTTTGCCAGCTCTTTAATTCATGCCTGCAACTAGGAGTTGTTCCCAGTAAGTGGAGGGAAGCCATAGTCGTGCCAATACACAAAGGCGGTTGCAGGTCAACTGTTGGTAACTATAGACCGGTCAGCCTGACCAGCACCGTCTCGAAAGTAATGGAAAAACTGCTGCGTGATAAAATCTGTCAGCATCTTTGTCGGCATTCTCTGTTGAGTGTAACTCAGCATGGATTTCTTAAGGGTAGATCCTGTCTGACTAACCTCCTTAGCTTTCTCAATACTGCCACTAAAAGGATGGATGAAGGGAAGCCTGTCGAAGCCCTCTACCTAGACTTCAGTAAGGCTTTCGATTCCGTAAATCACCGCCTTCTAGAGATTAAGCTAGCAGCCAAAGGCATACGGGGTAGTCTACTTGCTTGGATAAAGGCCTTCCTTACAGGTAGGACATTCCGAGTGAGAGTAGGATGTACGCTGTCGAATCAAACCGACGTGATCAGTGGTGTACCCCAAGGTTCGGTACTTGGCCCTCTTCTATTCCTGATTTTCATCGATGACTTGTCCTCTGAATTGAAGTGCCCATGCTTCATTTTCGCGGATGATGTGAAATTCATCGGATCAACGGATGAAGAGACCTTGATGCACGACCTTGAGCGGGTCATAAACTGGTCATACCAGTGGGATCTCCCACTGAACCTAAATAAGAGCCAACTCTTGTCAACACTGGTTGATAAGATTTCGGTCCAGGTGGCGGGAATTCCCTCAGTGTTAACGCCACACAGTGTGTTAAGGATTTGGGTGTACTGGTTAGGGCTGACTTCAAATGGGAGGACCAATGTGCCGCTGCGGCTCAGCGTGCACGCAAGGTACTTTTTCGGCTGAAATCAGTGCTATCGAGCAGAAGACCCGATGTATTCCTGCCACTGTACAAGGCATTAGTTCGGCCGCATCTTGAATACTGTGTTCAGGCGTGGTGTCCTCACTATAAAAAGGACATCCTTCGACTTGAAAGCGTACAGCGCTTCGCAACTCGCATGGTGTTCTGATTGATCGATCAAACAAACAAGTGAGAAGAATGATTGCCTGTACGCTAGGCTTTATTCAAATCACAATTGGAGTATGGTGGCTGCAAAGAAAAAGAGTATTACAATAAGACTAGAAGATGGTGATAAAGCATATAGCAGCAAAATTCAATCATAACATTCTCCTTCGCCGAATATGAATGAGAGTATGGTGATAAACAAAAATGTGCAATATCATGCTTGTCTGTTGCGTAAATTGTAAGAATGAACTCTATGTTGTTTCTGTATATGATCCTCCAGTTTCGATTCAGTTGCATCAGGTTGAGTTAAACGAGGAGCGAGGGACTTTGCGCAATCACCACCACCGAATTAAGGAGTTTCAGAATGTTCGTCAGGATTAACAGGTGTGTGTTGCTCAAGATTAGTAGGGCGAGTAACCTGCAGACAATCGTTACCTTTTGGAGCTAGATGACGGATTGAAACTGTATCTTCTCGACCATCAGGTAAACGGACGTGGGCATACTGCGGGTTGCATTCTAACAATTCAACTTCATCAACACAAGTATCGTATTTGGAATCATGGGAATGTTTCTTGAGCAACACAATACCGGGTGTAGTTAGCCACGTAGGAAGGGTAGTACCAGTCGCTGACCGACGATTGTATGCGAATAGGCGTTCATGTGGTGTGGCGTTTGTCGCGGTGCACAGTAGCGACCGAATTGAGTGCAATGCATCTAGAAGGACCGTCTCCCATTGGCCAGTAAGGAGACCACGGGATTTCAGAGTGAGTAGAATCGACTTCCATAAAGTGCCATTGAGCTGTTCCACTTGACCGTTGCACTGTGGATTATATGGCGTTGTACGGCTAGTAGCGATGCCATTGTTGTGAAGGAATTGTCTTAGTTCATTAGACATGAAAGAGGAACCGCGATCAGAGTGTATAAAACCCGGCGTGCCAAATGTTGTGAAAACTACCAGAAGGCAATTGATGATAGTTTGTGATGTCATGTCAGGGCAAGGAAAGCGAACGGGAAGCGGGAATATTCATCGATGATTGTTAGCAAGTAGCGGTTCCGGCTTGTTGATGGTAGTGGTCCTTTAAAATCGAGACTGAGTCTTTCGAAAGGCTGGGTAGCCTTTATCAAGTGGGCGCCTGTAGGTTTGAAGTATTGTGGCTTTATTTCACAACAGACAGAACAATCAGCAGTCATTTTACGGACCTCATCCAAGGAGTAAGGCAAGTTTCGCGCTCGAATAAAGTGCATGAAGCGGGTGACGCCAGGGTGGCATAAGTTATCATGTAGCTGACGCAGTTTTATTAATGGTTCCACAAAACCACATACGGCACGTGAAAGTGCATCCGCTGCTTGATTCTGTCGGCCTGGTCGGTAAACCACATCATATTGGTATTGTGACAGCTCTAAACGCCAACGTTGAATCTTGTCGTTTTTAATTTTACCACGCTGTCTATTGTCATACATAAAAGAGACGGAACGCTGGTCTGTCACTAGTCTGAATGGGTGGTTTATAAGATAATGCCTCCATTTCCTGACAGCTTCAACGATTGCACACGCCTCTTTTTCGATAGCCGAGTGGTGTTGCTCACTGTGATTCAACGTTCGTGAGAAGAAAGCTACTGGTCTACCACTCTGATTAAGCGTTGCGGCGATCGCGACGTCAGATGCATCAGTTTCTACTGTCAATGGAACCGCATGATCGATTGTGATTAGCAAGGCATCCTCGAGACGGCTTTTCAACTGTTTGAAAGCAGTAAGCGCAGATTCAGGAAGGGGGAAAACTCGGTTATGGATAAGTGGATATATAGTGTCTGAAAAGCTGGGTATCCAATGGGAGTAATAGGCAAACATGCCAACTGCTCGTTGTTGAGATTTAGGATCGACTGGTGGTGGTAATTCTCTTAGAGGGGCCAGGCGGTCTTGGTCAGGTTTGATGATACCTTTGGACACCTCGTAACCGAGTATTTTGATAGAACTCACGGCAATTATACTCTTCGTATCATTGAACGTTAGTCCGTACATTTCTGCAGTTTTTAAAAAGTTGGATAGGTTTCTGTCGTGATCGGCTTTATCTCGCCCACAGATGACGACATTGTCAATGTACGCGAACGTGCCAGATAGTTTTTCTTTGATTATTAGTTCATCAATGATCCGCTGGAAACACGCGACTCCGTTGGTCACACCAAATGGAATTCGACGGAATTGGTAGAGTTTGCCGGCAGCTTCGAATGCGGTGAATGGTTTATCCCCGTCACGTAGGGGTATTTGGTGATATGCGCTCCGCAGATCTAGAGTACTGAAAACATTGTAAACAGCGACATTTTCAACTAGTTGATCGATCCTTGGCAAAGGGTAAGCATCAAGTTGCGTGAACCTGTTAATTGTCTGGCTATAATCAATAACTAACCGCTTTTTGTGACGTTCGCTGGTAGTAATTAGAACCTGAGCCCGCCAGGGTGAAGATGATGGCTCAATTATACCTTCTTTCAACAATTGTTCAATCTCCGATCTGATGAAACGCTCATCGACAAAAGAGTGGCGTCTGGATTTAGTGGCTATAGGCTTGCAGTCAGCAGATAAGTTTTCGAAGAGAGACGGAGGTGTGACTTTGGCTGCCATAAGTCCACATATAGAGAGCGAAGGTTTGGGGCCTCCGAACGGGATCTCGACCTTTTCGTGCATTTTCAAAAAGTCATGTCCAAACAGTACATCTGCACACAGATTAGGCATGACTGAAAATTTGAATTGTGGATAAACTGATTTCTTGTAGCGAATGGGTAGGTAAACCATGCCTTCGGTTTGACTCGTATGTTCGGTATTAGCAAGAGTTATTTTGTTTATACACGGAACTAGTTCCCAAGAGTTCTTACGAACAACCGAGGAATTTATGTAGCTCTCAGAGCTCCCAGTATCTATGAGAGCCTGCAGTCGGATGCCTTTGACGTAAACAATAATGATTGCATTAGACAGGGATACAGGAGCAGCGGAACAGAACAAAGCGGAAACAACTGAACTTGTCGATGGACGGTTATTTCTCGTGTCAGATGATGACAAACAAACTCGTTGAAAATGACCTTTTTTTCCACATCCTTTGCAAACAACTTCTCTGGCAGGACATTTTGGTCTTGGATGCCTAGATAACCCACAAAAATAACATTTTGCAGTATGCGCGGCGGCAGTCACCTCTACGGGCGTATCTGGATGTATTTGTGTTTGATTAAGGGGGATATCATTGTTTGTGCATGGCAGCCTGTTAGCATATGATTCAGATTGTTTGAGAGCTAGTTCGAGTGATCTTGCTGTATCGAATGCTTTCTGGAAGTTGAGTGTTGAATGTTCCAACAATCTCTGTCGGGTTGCAGTGGACTGAATACCGCTGATGAAGGCATCTCGGAGTGCATCATCTTCATACTGCTCCATACTGACAGCACTGAAATTACAATCCCTGGCAAGGTTTCGTAATTTATGAGTGAATAGGTCGAGTGATTGACCGTCTTCTTGCTTGCATGTCACCAATAAATGTCGAGCGAAAATTTCATTTTTCGGTTTAACATATAAGGCCTCCAAGGTGGAAATGGTTTCGGCGTATGTAGTACAATCCGCAAGTAAATCATAAACATCAGAGGAAACGAAGTTGAATAATACTTTCAGCTTATCTGGTTCGAGCTCGTTCAGCTCATTGAGAAAATTAGAAAATGTATTGAACCAGTGTTTCCAACGTTTAGCGGCGTCTGAGGCGTTTGGGTCAGCATTGAATTTCTCAGGTCGTAGGAACCGTTCCATTTGCAAATAGTGATTTGAATAAATTGTTCTGATTGATCGATCAAACAAACAAGTGAGAAGAATGATTGCCTGTAAGCTAGGCTTTATTCGAATCACAATTGGAGTATGGTGGCTGCAAAGAGAAAGAGTTCTACAATAAGACTAGAAGATGGTGATAAAGCATTTAGCAGCAAAATTCAATCATAGCACATGGTTGAAGGTCAGCGAGGGAAACCGTACGCTGTGCGCCTAATGTCTCTCGATCTTTTCTCCCTTAGGCACCGTCGTTTGAGAGGTGACCTAATAGAAACCTTTAGGATCTTGAAGGGTTTGAGTGGCGTGCAAATGAACGACTTCTTTACCTTAAGCCCCGAGCTGGGCACCCGGGGCCACTCACTTAAAATAGCTAAGAAACGATGTCGGCTAGACTACAGGAAACACTTTTTCAGCCTTAGGGTTGGTAACTTCTGTAACATTCTTCCAGAAGAACTTATATCCTGCAGTACCGTGTCTAGTTTTGAGCAGGGGTTGGACCGCAACTGGGGTAAGTTGTTTACTGAATACTCTCCTTAATTGCTATACAAACTTAGGTTTTTCATCTTTTAGCGTTATCCCGTAAATGAAGTGAGGGCTGGAGTTCTCTGTGTTTTTTCATTTTATTATACACAATGCTACTTCAGCTGACCTCTCACCGTGCTGGTGAAGAGAAACTGCTTTTTCTTTTTCCAGCATCGGCTATAACGCGGTGCTTCCTAAGTTCAACCCGGATAATCTCTTGGCTTCGCGATCGGCGAAGATTTCAAATAGACAAAAAGAATATACGTTTTGGCAGTGGTGGGTGCTTCTCTGCAGCTTTCCACCGAAAGAAATTCTGGACGCTCGATTGGCTCGTCAGCCAC